>APFE031580805.1:0-20952 GCA_000404065.3 Pinus taeda
GGCGGAGGTAAAGGAGGGGGAGAGGAGGTGAAGGGGGTGGTGGTGGAGGTGGAGGTATTGGAGGGGGGGACGAGGAGGTGTGGTTGGAGGAGGAGGGAGGGAGGAGGAGGGCGAAGCAGAGGAGGAGGAGGAGGAAGAGGAGGGGGTGGAGCCGGAGGTAGACGTAGATGTGGGGAGGAGGAGAAATGGATCGAGAAAGACCAAGCGTTGGTTTTACACTCGCATTATGTATTTACACTAGATTTAATTTTGGTGTCAGGCCTATTGACATTCGTATTAGAGTCATAATTTATTGATGTCTTTTCCAACATGCATACAATGTGGTGTATTGCATTTGTGCATTTCCTTCACCACTTATGACCCTAGTTCCTTCTAGATTGGAAGATAATTTGTGCATCTTATCTACTTTAGTTATAATTATTAATATGTCTATTTCCTCAAATAAACTTGTATGTTCCAAAATATGCATGTTCAATTAATTACACGCATTTGTATTAAATATATGAATAATAACATAGTAAGATTTAGTTCCCTACAATAGTGTATATTTGGAGCCTACAAGAAAAGGATACATTTGTCAAGTTATTTAAAGAGTACAAAGACATCTTTGCATGGACATATGGCGACTTAAAAACTTTTGATACCAGCATTATGCAGCATGTAATTCCATTGGAAAAGCAGGCTAAGCCCTACCAACAAAAGCTTTGTAAGATGCATCCAAGCCTAAAGTCATTTCCAAAGCATTTATGTTATAAAAGAGTTTTGATAGGAATAAAGATGCGATGGAAGGTTTTGAGGGGTAAAAAGTGGAGGTGGTTATATGTATGGGCATAGGGCACCAAAAAGGGTCCCGATGAAAGATATGAATGAAGGGCTAAACTGGGTTATCCATGAATTATGTGGTAGAGATATTATTGGGAGAAATGAAAGATCAAAATTCTACGGGACCCATTCAAATTTTCTACCATAGCAGATTTTGATAGGGTGGTGGTTGTGGCCACAACACGAGTGTTGTTATATTTCAGTATTTCTACTCACTTGGAGTTTTCAACTGCAAGAAATAGTTTTTCTCTGTCTGAACCTTCTACTACATTGAGACATCTAAATGTGGTGTGCCAATTGGTTTGTGCAAGACAAGTTATCGACATCGGTGGGAGGTCTTAATGAAGACAACCCAAACACTTCGCCCCATGTGTGATTTTTGTTCTACGTGTGTTCTTCATGAGTTGACTTATATAACAATATAAAAACATAAAAATAAAATAACATTCAGATAGGCCATTGCAAAATATTATAGGTTATTCTTATTCTAGGTTGTGGATGTGGCTCCCCTAACACAATTCGCTACAAGATAAAAACAATTAACTCCTTAATCCTTCACATCTTCCTACCAAGAATGCACTGCATAGGAGTAACATGGATTACAATATAAGCCAAACACCAAAAAAATTTCTAGATACCTATGTGCCAATATGGTTGAATAATGATAACTTGCCAATGTGGGTTTAGCCTTAGCATCTCTCCTACACTTATTCTCATTTCTACCCACAACTCGCCCTTTCTTGGAAGGAAATTCTATCCTTTATTC
Organism: Pinus taeda; assembly: GCA_000404065.3. Lineage (NCBI taxonomy): Eukaryota > Viridiplantae > Streptophyta > Pinopsida > Pinales > Pinaceae > Pinus > Pinus taeda. The sequence goes on from APFE031580805.1 coordinate 1,589, forward strand.
CTCTCCGTGACCTCATCTTTATCTATTTCTTCCTCTTGAATGCCTCGATCTTCTTTCTCCTCTTTAATCTGTTGAATTTATTCTTACTTCTTTTGATTGACACATCAACGACTCACACCAATGCTCTCCTATTCTACAGAATCCCCGACTCGTCAGATCCCGAAATCTCCCAACATATGCATGATGTTAAAGGGGAGCTCTTTCCCTCATTACATCTTCAGAGAAATATTGTCCATCATGAATAAGCCTATCCACGTGTGCAAGGTGCTAGTCATTTGTTGTAACCACGTGCAATCTCTTCTCCTGATTGGATAATCATCTTTAAGCACCTCAAACTCTGAAAGCTCTCCAATCTTCATCTTGGAGCCATAATGTTCTAGAAAAATAGTAGGATCTGTGGAGAGTAGAGCGGATAAGAGATCTTTGACCTCTAGGGGTGAAATGGGCTCCGCTATGGCATTCATGGATTATGGAAAATGGAAGTCTGCGAGATTCGGTAACCTCTATGATATCTTTGTATAAAATTTTCCCCAATCGATCCCTAATAGCTTCTAATATAACAAAGACATGGATATAATGCCCTTCTATTTCTTTTCTTAGCTTCTGATCCCATTACTTCTAATATACCAGAGACATGGATATAATACCCTTCTATGGTTTTTCTCTACAACTTTCTCTACCAAATCCCGTGCTTTTGGTTTTGATTCTACCTCTCCTTTTGGGTATGAATTGGTTATAACTTTTCAATGCAGAGGTCATTGTTTGGATGCATATAAACCTGTGGAGAGCGTGGAGCTGCTTGACGCGTTGCATTCCTTGTCACCCTTGTCATGCTCCTTGTCAACCTTATCACAACATCTCCCCACTGTGCAGTCCTGTGGATCCATCCTATGCGTCATCTCTCTTTAGTAAAAGAGAGATCGTCATCCTATGTGGACATCCACAGAGTAATGTGGAGAAACAGGGCAAGAAAAACAAATGCTCGGGCTCCATCATCATGCCTTCCTCTTTTCTCTACATCGCAAGCTGAGCGCTGGTATTTGTGATGTGCACACTGTAGATTGCAGAGCACATAAAAATATTTTTCTATAATGTACAAAAAACATGTGTAGAGAAGGAGTTTATGCAGGATTAGATTTTGTGTAGGATGAGAATCTGTGCAAATAGAGTTTCAAGAATAAGGATTTCAGTACAAGTTATGAAAATGAACAAGTGTTGTGGAAAAAAGAAAATTTATGTTGACATATAAAGAAGATTTATGGTAGATTATGAAATGAAAAGGAAAGAAAAGGAAAAGGAGTGGTATGTATGGCTAAACTTGGAAATAAAGAATGATGTATGAAAATTGATTAATAGGGGTAGGAATTGGGACCTTAGGGATTCCGTAATATGATTTACAAATTAAGATTGGTAAGCGCTCAAAGATATGGTAAATATGATTTACAAATTAAGATTGGTAAGGATTCAAAGATATGATAATCAACAAGACTAGGGCTATGCATGTAAAAATATGAGGAAGAGGAGGAGGTGGGGCTCCTCTTGAGGACTAGGACATGACAAAACATTTTGAGAGTTAATGTATCTTTTTTCATTTTTGTTATTAACAATTACTATGATACATAAATTCTAATCATAGACCAGATCTTAGCTTGTTGTTAAGAAACATCAATGAAAGAAATTTTCTATGTTCATCTTGTCAATATTAATAATCTTTCTCTCTATGTTATCTTAAATCAAGATTCAAATGATTGGGATAACTATAACATTTATTAGTCCTTATTAGTACTATGTAGTAACTATCCAAGATTACTAGTTCATAGTCGCCAAAATATTTTTCCATGTGATTTGAAGACACTTTTCTATAGTAAAACTTAAATAATCAATATTATATATTGTGCAATATTTTTAACTTCTGATTAAAAGGCTGATTGAATTTTATAAAACATGATTTTGATATGATTTAGAAAGTAGTGTACCCATTTGATATGAATTTTTTATTTTATTATTATTATTATTATTTAATAATATGAAAATATTAGTAAATAATGAAAATTTTACTGGTCTACAACAACTGTTATTAATAATAATATTAATAACAATAATGTATTTGATTATGGATTGTAGATTTCTGTGGTTTGATTTTTTGGAATCTAAACTCGGATAATCCATAGTTTTCATTTTTTTTTGTCGACGTTTCGAGTCTAGACCAAGACTCGTCATCAGGACTTGATTTACAAAAGAGAGAGAATAGTATGATAAATAAAGTTATGGTCGAGATGTCATGAATGAGCCGAGGAGTCTAGATTTGAATAAATAGATTTTTAATATTTTTTATATATACTTTTTGAAGGCTCTATTTAATTTTATTTAATATTCATGGATAATTATTATAGTTTTATATTAATTGCTTTTAAGTGAATGGTTAATTTAATAAGTTTCTTATTTTGTTTCATTAATAAATGATGATTATGTTTTAATTAAATTTTGACTTATATAGTACTTTTGTTTATATTTGTTTAATTTTTATAAATGTCGTTAATGTATTATAAAAGTTATATATATGTTTAGGATGATTATTAATGTTTTAATTTTCTTATAATTCTCTAATATATTAAAGTTCTTTTTACTTTTACTTATTATATGAATATACTTATTATAGTAGTTTATTAATTGTTTGGGTTTTTTTATTAAATTCTTATTTATTAAATAATTATCATAATGATTTGTTTTACTAATTGTAATTCTTATAATAGTTTTTTACAGGTTATTAGATTTCTTTTATAATAAAATTTATTAGTTTATTATTATTATTATTAATATTATTTCTTATATAATAATTTAATCATTTATTTATTACATGCAAGATTTTTGGAGGTTAGAGTATAATACAATATTTATTAATTTATTATTTATTTATTTATTTAAGGAGATTTGATCTAGAGAGGGGAGGATAAGAAGAAAAGGAGGGTAAATTTACTCCACGGGGGTGAGGAGAGAGGTCCAATTCCTACTAATTTCCAAGCCTACATCTCTGTTGAGGTTATGCGGGTGTTTTATGATTTCAAGAGCTTCCCGGACTTTTCTCTTGAAGTAGTATTTTTCATTTGCAATGACTTTTGTGTTTTCAAGGCATATATGATGGTTTGTCTTACCAGCATGTTCTGCTAGGGCTGAGGAGCGGGTTCTTTCCCTACGGATATCATTTTTTTATAAAAAAATTTATAAAGAGGTTGGATCTAATAATGGAAAGCTAGAAGATTTTCACCATTGGGTTAGGTTCAATTTCCATGAGAACCCAAACCTAAAGCTATTGTCACGAGAGGAACCTAAGGTGGTAGTTGAGTGTGTGGTTCTATCTAGAGAGACTGTATAAAAATGGTCTCATGACCCATGCACACACATAAGCAATTGAAATCCTAGCTACATGTCCTTCCTTTATTAAGCACACCTTGAGGTAGTGATTGAACATGTGGTTCCACATAGTTAGATTATATATGAAATAGTATCATGACCCATGCACACATCAATGGATCAAATATCACTCTCATTTTATTCTCTTATTAAGCGCCCAGGGTGTATTTCAGTGGGTGATAAAATGCACTATCCAAATATTATTTGTGACATTGTTAAATCAAACCTCAACTACCCTGTCTCTACATGTGGAAAAAAAAGGCTATACTTGGAATTTATAGTAGTAGTTGAAACAAACCCAATGTCAAAAAATATAAACCTAATCTAATAATAATAATAATAATAATAATAATAAATATTTACATAATATATTTCACTTATTACGAAGACTACTCTTCCATAACTCAAATATCTGCATTAGCCTTTACATCTATCACAAAATTATACTTTGATAGATTGCCCCGAATTGGTGGATTTTTACTACTCTACTTCTATGGGTTTGATTTAATTTTGGGAATTTTATTTTTTCATAACTTTAATTATTGCGGTAGATAATTAAATCTATAGAATATTTTAGCAACCTATTTTTTCATAAATCTACCGCATGGTACTTAATATAATTTTTTTCATTGAAACTCCTTTAAAATGCTCCTAACACATTTAAGAGCGATGTTGGTATAGTTGAACGACCCTTGTGAGATGCTCAAATGACACAGATTTCGATATTATCTTTCCCTTGTAAGATGCTAAAATATCTCTAACACTTAGATTTCATTAATATTTTTCCCACAGATAAAGTAATGGAAGTGGTATTTTTTTTTTAAATCTTTATATAAGTTAGAAGAATATTTTGAATTAAAATTTTACAACCTCTTAAATCTAAAAAGTAAAATTGATTTTTTTTTTTAATACTAATTTTTACAAATATATATTATTTTAAACATTCTTTTAAATTTAAAGAGATTTACATTTAAATTTTTATTTAACACTTTTAAAAGGAAACTAATTCATTTATATATAAAAATGTCTTAGAAAATTAAATTATATATTTAAATTAAATTAAAATATATGAAATTATGTATTGCTTAAAACATTTAATATAAAAGACTTTAGAAAATTTAAAATATATTTAAAATTAAATTAAAATATATTAAATTATGTATGGTCTTAAAACATGTAATATAAACATAAATATTGTAGTATTATATTAATAAATGGTAAGAAGTGGCATCACGCTATTATAGGAAGTCAATAATCTTGAAATTGAATTTTATTTCACATTCATTCAAAAATATTTTGTAATGATTCATTGATTTTATTATTCATTTTATACCAGCGTAAAATTTAAATTTAATTTTAGTATTGATTTTTAATTTTAACTTTTTAATATATAAATTAGAAATAATATAATGAAAATAAATTTTTTAAATAAGTATTAAAAATAAAGTTACTTGAAAATCAATAAAAATTATAAATATATGTATTTTATTTTCATAGATATATTTTTAAAGTAATATATTTTTTAAATTAAAAATATAAATAAATAAATTTATAATTAATAATTTTTTTTTTATTAAATATTTATTTTTTACACCACACTTATCTCACTTTTAAATAAAGAAAAAGAAAAAACAACTAACCATTGAGCACTGGAAATAAAATTTAATGAACAATCGAAATAGAATTCAAAGAGTGAGTTCCAAATTCAAGTTATTTTAGGTCTAAAGACAAAAAAATTTAGAGTGGGTTCCAAAATCAATTTATTCTAGAATTTGAGATGCAAAAAAATCAACCCATTTCGCCGGTTGTTAAACAAAAGCTAGCCAAGAATAAGTTAACCTTTTTTTTTTTTTTTAGAAGAAAAAACACAAGTAACTTCTATTAAATAAAACAGTTCCAGTACATTTTCCATATGGTTGGTAGAATACAAAATCTCATAGAAGAGATCAACAAAAAAAAATCATAAACCATAGCTTGTAGCGAAAAATGTCAACCCGAGAGTTGTAGAAAAGGAGGTAAGAGATATACAGGTTGGCACTAGAGATCATGAAACAAAAATTATACATGAGATGAAAGAGTCGAGTCCCAAAGGGCTAGAACTAACGAAGCAATAAGTAAGAAGAATGTAATGAAATAAAGAGATGTAAAAAGACCAAAACAGAGGTAGACTCCAAGGATAATGAATCATTTGAGATCACAAAAATTATGGCACATCAAAGCTTTCCTAGACCAATTTCTTGTCCCGCATGTGACGGATGAATCGAATCGTGCCATAAGTAGACTCTAGACCCTGTTTAGATAAACGATTCGCCACAATGTTATGATGCCATAAAATATGAGATATTGAAATTTGTTCAAAGGCTTACATAAGATATGGAATGTGAGCCATCCAATGAGATAATGCTGGAGTCGAAATTGAGGATTGTCCCACCGCTGCTTCTACGAGATATTTCAAGTCCCCATAGAAAGATAGATGCTTGATTCAGAGGCACTTTGCAAGGACCAACAATCCCTAGAGTGTCATGACTTTAACTTTCTGATTTGTACCCGAATCGCCACACCAATGATTAATTGTCAACCAAACCCCAGAACCACAACATTTGTTTTGAGCCACTTCGTCGAAGAAACTTGCAAGGAAAGATACCTGTGTAGGAGGAGACAAAAATCTATGAGGTGCAAAATTTCACGAAGGAGGTGCTACAATAGATAGCCAAGCCAAAACACGAGAGAAAATATGAAAGGGATTAAGAGGCTTGTCATAAAAAATAAACTTGTTACAAGCCTTCCAAATCTCCCACGTCAAGAGAAAATGAAGAGGCTTGAATATCCCACGAGGGTGAAACCACCATTTGAAACAAGATTCCAATGAAATAAAAGTCTCCCAATGTGAAATCTTGAAATGATACATAATGCATGCCCACACCTCCATAGACATGGGACAATTGATGAACAAATGGCCAACATCCTCAACAACATTATGACAAAAAGTGCACTAGCCTAGACCATAGAAACCCCTCTTGAACAAATTGTCCCAATAAGAATTATGTTCTTCCAGGCCAACTAGAAGAAAGAACCACTTTCAAAGGAATCCTCCACTTCAAGGCCAACCTAAACCACATGGGTCATTGGGGAAAGGAGGTGTTTAAGATGTGCTGATATACATCATTAGCCACCACCAATCCCTGCCGCAAAGCACCATCCCAAACGAGAACACCACCCCTCCCAAAAATCATAAATCCAACATTATTGAAGGTCTGGATCAGATAATTCCGACTAGCACTAAATCTCTAGGAAGGCCCAGTGCCTATGCAGACTTCCAGATAAAAGAAGGAAGATCGTAATGGTATCTCATAATGGATTGGTCCAAAAAGAAAATCCCTTTATTATGTAGAGCATAAATAAACTCAAAATTAAATAGAGGGGAGGGAGAGACTCCAAGAATAAGATCAAATCCTACTAGAATACAAATACCACAACTGAAAGACCAGACCATTCTATCCATCAACTAATGGCTTACGTTGGAAAAGATCAACGAAATGTATGAACCTATTCTGGAACCAATCTGACGCATCCGATACCACTCAAAAATTTATTTTCCCTAAAGATACTTTTCTGCAAAGATCAATTGCCATAGGCCCTTTCCAAATAGTGCACACTGGAGTGATTTAACTAAAACGGCCCAATCAAATCTTCTTAAATCAAGTAAACCCAAACCATCCATCTCAATCCCTTTTGTGATCAAAATAAGTTTGACAAGGTGGTATTTCTTATGTTCCCCCTTCCCCGACCAAAGAAAGTGCGACAAAATGGAATTGGTCTTGTTGATAATATGAGAAGGATGTTCAAAGAGAAGCATCCAATAAAACATCAACTGTTGAAGAAATGATTGAATCAATATATACCTACTGCGCAAAGACAACCACCTATTAATCCACAGATAGAAGTGCTTCTCGAACTTCTCCACCAACCAGTACCAATCCATTATCCTATAACAATTGGGCTTGAGGCGAAAGCCTAGATAGGTCAAGCCTCTGTCCAACAAAGAGACTTGGACATTGAATAGTCTCGAAATGCACTCAATAACCTCCATGTTCTCAGAAGAAGAGATAAGGATAGATTTATTCCCACTCATATACAAGTCAAAGGTTGCTCCAAAATGGGACTAATATGGTAGAAAGCAAGCCACTATTCCCATGAATTCGACTCGAAAGTAAGAGCATCAGCTGTGAAGAAGAGATGAGAGACATGGATCAAATGAGAAAATTTAGGCCATGAAAGAACACTCGAGATTGAGCCTCCCTGATTTTTAAACTGAGACCATCCATAAAAAGAATAAAGAGAAGAGAGGAAAAGGAGCATCCCTATCAAAGTCCTCTCTTGAATTAAACCCTCAATATCCCACCATGAACATGGGGTGCTTAAACCATAGATAGAAGGCCCATGCTGACAAGATAACAAAAAAAATGTAGAAAAAGCTCCACCATCCAGCCTTCTGGCCCAGGACTCTCGTCGTTGATGAAAGATTTGAGAACATCCCAAATTTCTTCGTTTAAGAACATCATAGTGGAAGGCATCAATCATGATCGTTTAAGATCTTGCAGTCAAGTTCCATTCCTCTAATTATTTAACACAAGGATTAATGGAGACATTGTCATAAATACATTGTAGTTAACTTTTCGATATAATGTGTTCAGAGTCCTATTGGCATATCTTATGCAATACTAACCATAGTGAATAAATAGTTAGTATGAACTTTAGTATATGTAATTCATAGAGCAAAAGGCCTAGCATGGATGACTTGAACCACTAGCTCTATCATGGCAACCTTAAATCATAATTATTCATCCTACCTAGTTGTTTCATGCATCATTATTTAATTATCTTTCTACACAAAGATCACACATGCAACTATACACATATGCTGAGAGAATTTGACAATATACAAGGCAAATAACAACATACAACAAATCCCATATAATGTATTTCGATAAGAGAAATTGAAATAATGTCACTTGGAAAACCGAGCACTGCCACCCAACCTAGAACTACCTACTTCTAGTTTGCCCTCGAGCCAAGATTTATTCCCATTGATCAACTGCCTCATGTTGATCTCTTTCATGGGTATTTGATACCCTCTTTCATGATATGCTTTCCATTAGTGGCATCTCGCTTTTATGGATCTTTTTATCCATTTTCCTATGCTTTTCCAAGAAAAGCTCCCCTTTATCTCCCTCGAGGATTTTCCTCATAAAAGCTTGCCTTTTCTCTGGCAAGGCTTTTATGTTTTTTCTTAACTTAGCATCTTTCTCCAGCTAAGTGGTTTAATGGATATTTATCTCCAAATCCATTAATCTCATCTAGATTTGGATCTAGAAGTCTTATCATGAAAATATTATCGATTCCCATTCACCAATGGGATTTGAAAAGAATCTTCTCTCTTGATGTCTTGCTTTTCTAGGTGATTAATTATTTTATTTATTTCATAAAGTATTTACTTTTCTTGTTACGCGTCAGACCTACTTTTTCTTAGCTTAAGTTAGCAAAGTTTTACATAGAAGGGGGCGTGTTACATATATGCAATTTTAAACAACATAGAAAATACAAATTTAAATAAGCAAACATACGTTTTCAAATTTTTAAATATGAAAATAAAATACAAATTCAAATAGAAAAACTCATAATATATAGTTCCAAGTTGTAACGAACCTCCTTTTCCTACCCTAGAGTTTAGCTATTAAGATCCCATTCTATAAAGTTTCTTTATTTTTTCTATAGTTAATCATTAAGATGCAATACTAGCAAGCATATCTTTAGCCTACCCTTATATCATCATTAGTAATTCTATAATAGACTCCACAATCATTATCAACTTAAGAATAGAGTGGTTTTGGTATCATATTTCAACCTTATTTTCAAGGCTTATGTGTGATATTTCTAGCAAACGTGATTTAGTATATGAAGATGGAACTAACCATAACATGAAACCTATAATAGTTTCCTTACCTACATCAATGATCTTAATTAAACTCTACTATCATGATCATCCATCATTATTATAGGTTATGTTTCCATCATGCATAATGAATTGGTTAATTAAATACAAATATTAGATCAAGCATTATACAGGTAACCTATGTCATACACACACTAGGTACTTTCAGTAACCTGGTGATATTCAAGTCAATTTCATTGGATATATTACAGACCCATATATGCATAACTAAAAAGATGTACCATCAATTCCTTACACTGCATGAAGGAGCATCTAATTTCATTATGCATGACAAAGACCATGGTGAACCTTTGATAATACTATGGGAGACACTCCTCCATAATTATTCCACATGCATGAACATCTACAAAACACTAAAGCATGCTACTCTTTCTTACCACTGCAAAGATAATCTTAATAACATCGATATGCATATGAGATCACACGATATTTACACGCATTACTGAATCCATCATTTCTATACAAGAGGAAATTAAGAAATCCATATATCTAAATTGTTGGATTTAACATCCTAATAATTTTATTAGCACACAAACCCATGTAATTCATTCAAACATTCCCATGGTGAGGAAACTTAGTAAATCATCTCATATAAGAATTAGAACAATAAAAGAGACTTAATAAAATCCTCTCATAAACAAGCTGGAACTATCACACAGTGAGAGAGGGAGAGAGAGAGAGCAAGAATAGTCATAAAAACATCCCACACATCTGACACCAACTGAAACCTCACATGGAGGGAGGAGAATCACCACCCAACCATGAGTCACCTATGATCCCCCCCGAGCCAAAGATCTTGTCAAGGATCAACTACCCTCAATTGATCACTAGGTATTTAATACACTCTTTCATGATTGAGCTACCAATATCGGTGTCCTACTTTTATGGATTTTTCCATTTTACTAGGTCTTTTTTGGAAAAGCTCATCTTTATTTCCCACGAGGCTTTTCCTCATGAAATCTTGCCTTTATCTCACAAATATTTTATGTCTGATGTGTCTTTATATCCAATCCATCTGATGTATATCCAATCCATCCCAGCTTATCTAGAATCAGATCTAGAAGCTTATCATGAAGGATAAATATCTATCCCATTCCTCATGGGATTTGGCAAGAATATCATTTCTCTTGTTCCCTACCCTCCAAGTAATTTATATTATTAATTTATTTAATAACACATTTTCTTTTCATAGTACATATCACCTATCTTTCCTTAGCTTAGGTTTAATTTAGTTTAAGCTACAAAGGAGGGTATCACACCTAGCTTCCCTTAGCTTAGGTTTACAATCATATAACACACAAGGTAGGATAGCACAATCATATTTAGCTTAGCTTAGGTTTACCATAATTTAGCACACAAGGGAGGATATCACACCTAACCTTAACTCAGCTTAGGTTTACAATAATTTAGTACACAAGGGAGGAGTGTTACATACTGCCCCCCTTAAATTTTACATCATCCTCAGTCTATCACTACATCATGTACTCATTCACAGGTAGCTAGTTTCGGAATCAATAACCCTCATGGCTCTGCCATTTGATGAAATTTTTTCAATGTACATCCGTCACGACCAGTGCTTCAAGCACATCTTCTTCCATAGGTACATCGGTCTCAACGAGTGCTCTCCTTTCACATCTATCTATAACATTGTTTCAAACAATTTGTGAGAATTTCTAGATGCAAAATTTTAACTATGATAAATATCATAATCCGTTACTTAATATTATTAAAGCAGTTATTGCTTATCATTTATTTTATCTTAAGAATGCATTTCTTTTTCTTGCATTTTTTCAAGCGTTTGTGTTCTTGTCAAACACTAGCTTCTTGTAGTCTCTCTGGATATAACAAATCATTTAACATATTTTCCACATTAATATGCTTACAAGGTCATAACATATTAGTTCACATAACAATATATATTCATCATCTAAATATTGATCGTAATTGTATGTATTCCAAACTGCAAACCATAGTTACTTATACCAAACTTACTTTCCTTCTTTTGGGTAACCTCCAAATTTGTTTACTTGGCTAGACATCTATCCAATGACTCTATGCATACCTGTACAGAAGGTATAACACTAATACACATTTCATTTTTGAACCTTGTAGCATATGTAGTCATATGGGTATCGTATATATTGTTGTGCATATTACCATCTGTGTTATAGCCCATCATACCATTCCCATGGTATCACCTCCATGACAAAAACTTTGTCCACATATTTTCCTACCATGTTAGTATCATACCAAACATTCTTTTTTATTTTCCTAGCAACTAAAATTACTATGCTTAGTTGACAAGGAATTTGTATGAGCATGGTTCGTTTCTGTAATGAGAGAAAGTTTTATCAAGTGTAAATCATTCTTAGGTTTCATGTGGTTGTAACACAATATTAGTAATATAATATGTATTCATACATATTTTCATCTTAGGTAGACTATTAGCTCATATATTAATAATTGTTGGACCAATACTTCATTCTTAAATCATTTATCTTGGGTGATTTACTATTTTTGTTTTTATGTTTCAACAACTTAACCACTCTACACTACACTTTACCAACGTGATCATTATGTCAATCATGTTCTTTTATTTTGCAGATTACTCCCCTTTTATGGGGATTCGGGTGGCCACATCCTTAAGGTTGTTGACCTGAATTCACCATGAGTTGCAAGATAATTCCAACAATTCATTAAACTCAAGACTCTTTCATGCGATGGATGCTTGACACCTTTCATGAAACAAATGATAACTACAATATTGGTATCAGACTATAATATTGTGTACCCATGTGTTTACATGGAAAATTCATATGCCTCATTATTATGTGTAGATTTTAGCATGATTTTTTCCACAACAAGTTTATCTTGATGACCCCTTAACCAAGCTTATGATAAAAATATACCAAAACAGTCCATGACAATGCATGAGTATATGTATCATACAACAATAAGACAACATTGGAAACATGGACTTCCTCTATTGAAGCCAGCTATGATGTTAATATCATGATGATATATTTCAATTACATCAATGTTTAAACTGATCACAAGCTTTCTTAGTCAACATTCTCATAACATGTTCAAAATCATATATTAACCATATCCTATGAATAGGGCATATTTTCTCATGGTCAGTACCTAACAGCATAAGTCCTCTTCCATAGCCATTTTAGAAAACTACAATTTGTGCATAACATTTGTCATAATAGTAATTATTAACCGTTATAGCTTGTTAATTTCACTGTATCCATGGTTCCTTATCCTATAAACCTTTCAGAGTGGATGATTATTCTATCATCATCACACCTTTCTCCCCATGGATATAATATCCTATGTAATTGATATTCCGAATCTATCATCTTCCCTTTTGACCATTTGTTTTAAGGTAAATAGTTATGTAGGATTTAATTACTTGGTTATAAGGATTTTAATATAGCAGTAGGAATTAATACCTACCTAATTAATCCTCTAATTTGACCATAATTCTCTCAAGGTGTGATTAATTCATATTTTTTAAATATGAAAATTTCTCATAGTTTGGTTCTCATTGTTGCTTATCATAATCACTTAATAATTCATGTATGCTAAAAAAGTGGGATGGTAAATTTATTATAAAATAAATAAAGTAATATCGATCCCTTAAATGCAAGCCGCACTTGCCAATTACGCTAATGTTAATAAGAACAACACAACATTCACAAGTTATCTTGGTGTAAACATGACATATTCATGAGTGGTACACCTTTCTTGCTTGGTACATGATAATTTATGCTAAGTTTTGCCTGAGATATAATTCAAGCGACTAAAAGTTCTATACATGTAAAAGTGAATTCCTACCTACTTGCATGACATTCCACTGAAGAGATAATTTTTTTCACAATTCAAGGTATACATAAATACCGACCAAGTACTATCTTATGAATAATAGTAAATCATAATCATTGTTACTTATCCCCATGAGAGATTCAACAATGAGTCTAGGAAGTGTCTCAATTCTCAATTCCTAGCATGGAAGGGTTCCTGCTTATTAAGTATTCACTCGAACACCTTATCTGTATCTCCACATAAAATTTTATACTATTTAAGAGTGACTTATAATCTTAACACCATCATCTTTCCATTTAACCAAGTTGCTACATCATTTTTGTACAGGTGTTAATTTTCTTTATTTATAATTTGTCCATCCCGATGTATTTTTTTAGAAATAAAAATTTATTTTTATTTCTAGGAGAAAACAAATATACATATGCAGGTGCCATCCTGTCACTCTAAAAATAATGAGCATGCTTCAGCTAAACCAAATATTATAGGTGTTTCTTATATAATAACCGTGTTTTCATCATAGTTCTAAAAAAAAAATCATTCACATTTCTACTCTTACTCGAATATCAAACATAAATTTATCATCGTTTTTCTTTTCAAATGCTTTCTTTAAACATTAATATTAAACATGGATAGAAAGTGTCATGGTTGGAGGATTATGTCCATACATTTCTTCCATTTCTCTCAATCCCTCCTACAACCTAATAGCGTCTTCTGAATTGTAGATCAAGCTTTCCATTGAGCTCCCTGTAGACATGCTAGAAGGTGAGAAAAGTAAAATCAAATCTAGTTTCTTTAGTTTTATCCATTATATGGACAAGTATAATATTAGTCAACATCGAGGTTCCAATGTTGGATTTAGAGACGTCTAAATTACAATAATTAGGTTGGACATACGTGCATTATGATTATGATATCAAATACTGTCAGCAAGATTACATTTATATAATGATTAAAATATGCCAAATAATGTGATTAATTAAGTCATGGTATTATACGTATTTAAATAAGGTTTTGGATACAAATACATATAGAATAATGTTAATCAATTATAATTGTTAATGGAACGATTATAATTGATTAAAATAATAGCAGTAATAAATTTCTTGACAGCTAAATTTCGGCTGTCGAGATTTCTTGACAGCTAAATTTCGGCTGCCCTGGGATTGGGGTTTTGCACTGCTATAAAAGGGCTGAGTCTCCAAGGCTTGAAATCACTTAGAAAAATTGTCTGCTCCATTGAAGACTTGATACTCTATCAAGAATAGCCAGAGAAAAGGATTGCAAGCTCTTGGAAGGATTCAAGAGCCAATAACTCAAGTCAAGACCAGGAGCTTTTGAAGATGGAAAGCAAGTTCTGCTGTGCATTAATTTCAATTTCTTATAAAGGAGTAGATCTTGGTTAGGGTTTAAAGTAATTAGGAAAACCCATAAATTAAAACCAGCAAGTGGTATCAGAGGACCCTTATGTAAGAATTGCAGTTTATTTCGATTTTAATGATCTCTGTGCTCTGTGAGGACGGGGTTTTGACTGTGACAGTGCCCAAGGTTCCTCCGCCCGAACCCCAGAAGCCAAAGACTGTTGTTATTCCCGCCAATTGATCTGTCCACTGTATCTTTGAATGTTTCTCGGATCTCTAATTTGAGAATCGAATGTACATGCTTGATCATTCAGGCATCAATCACTTTCTATCAACATTGTGCCAAATATTTGATTTCTTATTTTCTGGTCAGAATACAGCTAATGTTTTTTTTTCAACCGTGTATGTAAGATGCTGAGAATAAATTTGAAATTCTTAGGTGACATCTGTGCTTGATTTGTGGTTTGAGATTGTTTTGGCGGTGTTGAGTTCGAGCTTTAGTTTTGAACATTTTGTAATTCCTGTAATTTGATTAATCTGATTTTTGATACGGTTTAACAAGAACTTTCAAACCTTTCTGAATGATTTGAAATTTTTATATATGGTTATTTTTTCCTAATTTGAGCTCTTGAACTTTGTTTCAATACGGAATACATTGATTTTGAAGTCTGAAACTTTCACTTTGAGCTTTATAGTGAACAAAGGGGGTTTCTCCGGATGCAGTGCACTAATTCAGAGTTATTTAATTGATGGAGATTCCATAAATGTTTAAAAACTTTTGGCTCCTGCGCGCGCTGAATTTGAGTTTTAATTCATGTTCGGAGTTTGCTATTGTGAGATTTAAATTCGAGTTCATGTTGACTACTTTAAATTTATGAGCTGGATTGTTTATTTGAGATTCTATTGCGCCTTTTTTTTTGAGTTCGAGATTTAAATTCGAGTTCATATTGACTACTTTGTGTTTACAATAATTTTGAAAACCTGAGCTGGAGTTTGCGATGGCTTTGCAATTTGAGATTTTTTCAGGTACATCCGGTGAAGTTATATGCATTTTACATTTTTGGTAATAAAGTTATTGTGAAGTTTGTTTCATAGTATGTTAATGAGTTTAAATATCTTAGCCAAGTCATATAAAATATAAATTATTATAATAATAAATTAATGTATTTGAAAGGGTTATTATTTATATAGAAATAATATAAACAATGAGAAGATAAAGACCTGGAGTGAGCTGTAAAGCTGTCTTTAATAATATTTAGTTAAAATGTTTTATGTTTTTTTTTTTGGTTAATATAACTGTATATTATAGACTTTGGAAGTTTGTTAGAGTTAGGCAACAAATTCTGCTCGAAATTAAAAGCAAAGAGCAATTTAGTGTGAACCTATAATATTGTGTTATATTAGTTGCTACTCGTGTGAAGGCAAATGAGTTTTAATATGATTTCAAAATATTTAGTTTATAGGACGGAAATTTATTACAATGATGCTAATCATGGCAAGCATAGAATTATTTAGTATTCTCTAAATAAATTATTTAGTATTCTCTAAATAAATTATTGAAGCATTTCTAAAAGGTAATCATTGTAGAAATTGCTAAAGTTTTACTAATTTTGGAATCTAACTAAAGGCGTTTTTTTTTAAGTATACATGTGTTGTTTTCGCATGAGTCAAGCATTGATGTTCGCAAACGAACTGCTCTCTGTAAGGCGATTGCAAGGATGACTCATGACAAGTTGAAATGATGTGCTGGCAATGGATGTGGGTGTTAGCTTTCCCAAAGGAGGGTTGGCGCGTACTAAGTTGTTTGGTGCATAAGGGTAGTGTATAAAAAATAAGTTGCAACACACATGGACTGGCCTGGTCGTTAGTTCATGGATATGTTGGTCTGACCCAAAGGTAGATTGACAAAAGGGTTGCATGTTTGTACTTTATTCACTACACCAAAAGTGCCTGAAGGTAATGATTGCACCCAAAGGTGTTTCATTATTGAATGTTTTTTTGGCTAAAGTTTTAATGGAGAAAATAGTTTTTCACATGCCTTTAGATAGATTTTAGAATTATGATTAAGAATCAAATCGTGACGCATCGTATCTAAATTATTTCCTTGTTCTTGATTTTTTTTTTTTTTCAGATCTAAACATAATATCAAGTCTAAGTCAGATTAAGCCCCTCATGGGGAATAATTTCAAACAGTGGGAGGAAAAGCTGAAATTAGTCTTAGGGATCATGCAATTGGACACAGCACTGAGATTTGATCACCCCAAGCCTAATAAAGAGAGTGAGGTAACTCCTCAAAAGAAGGCTGATATTGCTAGATGGGAGCATTCAGATCGCATGTGCATAATGGTGATGAAGCAAACGATCCATGAGACTTTTCGAGGCATCATACCTGATAAAGAGACAGGCGCTATTAAATACCTTAAGGCCCTTGAAGAAAAATTCACAAAGAGTAAAAAGACTGAAGTTAGTACACTCTTTGTGAAGTTGGCAACAATAAAATACAAGGGAAAAGAAGGGGTTAGAGAGCATGTCATTGAGATGACAAGACTGCAACGTGCCTTGAAAGGGCATAATTATGACATCTCTGATGAGGTTCTCATTGAGTTCATTTTTCTGTCTCTCCCGTCTAACTTTAGTCAATTCAAGATGACTTATAATTGTCAAAGAGAGACGTGGACACTACCTGAGTTTGAGGCTCAGTTGGTGCAGGAGGAAGAGAGACAGAAAATGACTAAGGGAGAAAGTGCTCATGTAGTAACATATAATCCTAAGGGTAAAGGCAAGAAGCGCAAGTTTACTGCCAAGGAAAAGGGACCCACCAAGGAAGCTGCAAACAATGCCGCGCAGAAAAGAAAAAGGGAAGATACTTCTGCGAAAGCAGAAGAAAAGAAGTGTTTTTTCTGCAAAGCGCCAGGACATACAAAGAAATTCTGCACCAACTATCATACATGGTTGGCAAAGAAAGGGTTGCCTAATCCATTGCAAGCCAAGTGAGGCAGAGCGCTACGTTTACGTAGGAAATGGCAACAAAGTAGAAGTGGAAAGCATAGGAAAATTTAGATTATTATGTAAGACAGGATTTTATTTAAGTTTTGATGCTTTAGTGGTTCCATCTTTCAGAAGGAACCTAATTTCTATATCTTATTTGGAAAAAAATGTTATGTATGTTCATTTGGTAATGGAAATTTCAGTTTGTGTCGAGATTCTAAGCTTCTTGCTTCTGGTATCCTATCTTCTTATGATAATCTTTATTTTCTAGATATAGACACTTCACGTTCAGAGGCACTACATATAGATAATAGAAAACATAAATTAACTTGCGAGAAATATGCAACATTATGGCACAAGCGATTAGGACATATCTCTATGAAAAGGATAGAACGTCTTGTGTCTAATGATATTCTCCAACCTTTAGATTTTAAAAACTTAAGTGATTGTGTAAATTGTATAAAGGGAAAACAAACTAATAAACGTAAGCATGATGCAAAAAGGTGTAATGATGTCTTAGAATTGATTCATATGGATATATGTGGTCCTTTTCGAAAGGCTACAAGAAATGGTGACCGTTACTTTATCACATTCATAGATGATTATTCAAGATATGGTCATATTTACTTAATAAAAGAAAAGGCGGAAGCATTAGACGTGTTCATAAAGTTCAAAACGGAAGTTGAGTTACAACTTAACAAACGTATAAATTCCATTCGTTCTGATCGTGGTGGTGAATACTACGGTCGTTATGATGGATCAGGAGAACAGCGTCAAGGTCCCTTTGCAAAATACTTAGAGGAATGCGGAATTGTGCCTCAGTATACGTTGCCAGGTTCGCCTGCAATGAATGGTGTTGTTGAGCGACGAAATCGCACCCTTAAAGACATGGTGAGAAGTATGATTGCTCGTACAACTCTACCTAAGAATTTGTGGGGAGAAGCCTTAAAGACTGCAGCATACATACTCAATAGAGTGCCTACTAAAGCAACTAACAAGACCCCTTACGAGTTATGGGTTGGGCGCAAGCCTAGCTTGAATCATTTGAGAGTTTGGGGATGTCCATGTGAAGCTAGGCCTTATCAGCCAAGCGAAAAGAAACTGGATGAAAGAACCGTTAGTTGTTACTTTATAGGCTATTCTGAACGATCTAGGGGGTTCAAATTCTATAATCCAACAGAACATACAGTTTTCGAGTCAGGAAGTGCAAATTTTTTTGAGGATAATGAGTTTGTGGGGGAAGATATGACAAAAGATAGTTTTTTTTTGAAGAAGAGACGAATGCGAATGAGACTATGGACCAAAGTCCTAGTTTTGTTCAAATTCTGATTGCGTTTAGAAATACATCTTTTGACAATGTGCAAACTTCATCATCCCAAACAACTCAATTAGAAACTCAACATGGAATAGAGAACACAAATGGACCTGAACCCAACCCAAACCCTCACCTTGACATGACAAATGTTGATGGCCTAGGGCCTGTGGGAGATTTAGAAGTTGGTAATGATGTTCCTCCTCCTGTTGAAGATCAAGTTGTAAATGAACCTCAAGAAAATCTAGAGCTTGTGCCAATTAGGAGATCTACTAGAGAGAAAAGATCTACACAATCAAAGGATTATGCATATCTTCAAGAACATGAGTTTGACATTGGCATGTTTGAAAATGATCCCGTTAATATCAAACAAGCTGTGGAAAGCTCTAACTCTCAAATGTGGATTAATTCCATGAATGAAGAGATGAAATCTATGTATGACAATGACGTT
>APFE031580806.1:0-10088 GCA_000404065.3 Pinus taeda
GCATGACAGAGTGCAATCCTCTTACTACTCCAATGGAACAAAACTTAAAGCTCACATCTATTGAAGGAATGGTTTTTGAGGATGCAACAGAATATAGACAGCTTGTAGGAAGTCTCATCTACCTCACTACTACCAGACCAAACATTTCATTTGTTGTTGGAATCCACTCCAGGTTTATGCAAAAGCCTTGTGAGGGACATTGGTCTGCTGCAAAAAGAGTTCTAAGGTACTTGAAGGGAACTCAAGACCTTGGAATCAAGTATACACAGGTGGACGACTTCAGCTTAGTTGGATACTCTGATTGAGACTTCGATGGAGACAAAGAAACTCGAGTATCTAATTCAGGATATGTTATGAGTCTTGGATCAGGAGCTGTCTCCTGGAGATCAAGCAAACAATCAGTTCCAGTAGATTCCACAACGGAAGAAGAATATGTGGCAGCAGCTGAAGCAACAAAAGAAATTGTGTGGCTAGGGAAAATTCTTGAAGATTTGCAGGTAAAACAAGTACAATCAACTCCACTCATGATTGACAACACCTCTGCAATAAAGTTGGCCAAGAACCCAAAATTCCATGATCGAACAAAGCATATCAATACAAAATATCATCTGATTCGACATCATGTTGAGGCCAAAACAATCCATCTCCGTTGTTCCACAAATGAGCAAATTGCAGACATCTTCACCAAAGAACTTGGAAGGGAAAAGCTTGAATGATTCAGAATGATGCTTGGACTCACCAACATCCCTTCAGATTAAGGGGGGGAATGTTGAGACCTAATCTTCATGATTGGGAATTTTATGTAAATAAAATAAATTGGGACGGTGAACAGTCATCGGGAGATGAACTGAACAATGACTCCCTATTGTATATAATAATGGGTTACCTATGGAATAATACATGAATCAATTTTCTGCCAAACTCGAGTTACTCACCTGACAAAGGAGACAACTTGGAGTTAACAAGTGTCCTTTAAAAAAAATATTATATAGAAAATAAAAATACAATAAAAGAAATCAAAATGAAAATACATTTTTTACTCTATATGAAATAAGGTAAGTAAAAGCGAAAAGGACAAAAATTAAAATTAAAATAAAGTGGATAAAATTAAAATAAAGACCTTATATTTTCACATTTGAGCATGAGAAAGTTATATAAAAAATATTTAGTATGTGGCTTAAATAATTTTTCTAAGTACATGACTTGATCAAAGCTTTTAAATAGGTAGGGTCACAAATTTATTTCAATCTCATACTCATGCATATGTATATAAAGATAATGTAAATGAAAAACTATTTGTGTTAAAAAATATAATAAAATACTTTATTGCAACTAGAGTAATTAACATTTTAAAAAAATCAAGTAGAAGGAGATATATAGTTCATTTAATCTTTAGTATCAAATTAAAATGTACCTTTAAAAAAATGTAGGATATACTATATATTATTAAAGAGAACTGTATATACACTATGTAAAGTCATTTAAAAATAATTATTATTTATATTATTTGAAATTCACTATTTTATATAATGGCCTTTTTATCAGTAATATTTAGTCAATGTTTGTTTCTATAATAGAGAAAAGATGTGTTTCAAGATTGCAAAGATTTAAATTGTGTAATGTAAGTTATCTAAACTTTCCCAAAAAATTTTAAAGACATTTGGAATCTTACTTTATAAATCAAAATACAATTTAAACAATGACATATATATATATATATATAAGATTTAAACAATTTTTCCATTAAAAAAAGAAATTCTACCTCAAAGGATTTCATGAGATAAAACCATATTAATTTATCTAGTGTATAAAACTATATTGTAAACAGAATCTTGCTAAAGCCATAATTAGATAAAACTATATTAGCTTATCTGAAGTATAAAACTATACTGTCAAGAGACTCTTGCTAAAGCCATAATTAAGATAAAACTATATTAGTTTATCATATATTCATGGCTTACCATTAATGGAATACCAAATATCAAACAATGTTCCATTTTGAGCGATGATTTGTAATTATGAAGTGTACATGTTCTCCACCAAAGCCATATGGTAGTTTGTGGATTTGTATTATTAATCGCTGCAAAGCCTGATAGGTTTTAGGTTAAATTAAGTGGAATTTATAATTATAATAAAAATATTTTATAAAATTTATGCATTGAATTTTACATTTTCCATGTTCGTTTTCAAAATTAAAAAACTATCCTTACAGTGGAAGATTTTACTATGATATTAAATAAATAAGGTAATATGCAAATGGTATCCTGCAGCTCTGGCACAAATGTCAATTGGCTCAGTGGTAACGACAACAAAAACAACTGGCCCAGTGGTAACGACGACAAAGTAGAAGCATGTTGAACCTCATTATCGTGCCATTTATAGCTTTTACATTCCGGAGATTTTAATGTTCCTATTGAAGCATCCCTAGAACCAAACAATGCAACAACTGAATTGCAAATCAAGTTGGATTTCACGTCATATTCCCGGAAGTTGTGCAGACGAGAGGATGGACATTAGAGAGGCCACGCATGCTTATGTTTTCTTCGTGTTGTGGATATCTATTGATTCGTCGTGATCCCTTAATCTTTATTTGAATACCCCACTAAAATTCCCATCCAAATTCTGAATGGACATTAATTGCAGGAATGCGTGGAAAGCGTAAGCGAAGTGTGATGTTTGCGTTTGGAGACAAACAAAAAAATTGGACGAAATGAATGTCACCTTGAAATTCTAACAAAACCACGTTCGGATGGCAATGTACTTACGAACTCCATAGGTATAATTAATCATTTTCGGGGGCTTCATATGTAGGTTTGAATTTTTCACGTGAACGCTGCAGCTTCATCTTTGGACAGGTGTCTTTGCTACATGGCCTGGATTGCCCAATACTAATACCCAAATCAGCTCGCTGTAAAACTTGATCGATAATGGAGCATACTCTTCCAACTCTTCACTCTCCTCTTTTCAGTTCTTTTAGGCAACGAATACCATTCCTGCATTTTGCAACAAAGAGGTGTTAAATGTCAAAGCCAAAGAAAGTAGCTAATGCAGTCTTCTCTCCACCTACTCCACAGCCTAGTCAAAAGTTACTACCAACTCTAACCATCATCCTTGTTTTTTAACTTCACTATGCAGTTATGTATTTCACATGAGACCATTAGAGAATTCTAGAGTTTTTCTACTCATCTATAAATTTGCAATTAGCCTCAGCTTTAGCAAGCAAGGCAATGCTTTCCTTATAATAAAAATCTCTAATTTTTGTTCTCCATTAAATAATGTTTCGCCTCAGCTTTAGCAAGCAAGGCAATGCTTTCCTTGTAATAAAAATCTCTAATATTTGTTCTCCATTAAATAATGTTTTAGTTCTCTAGTGTTCTATTTAAATTTGGTGTTCTCTTGTTTCTCACAAAGAATGAAAACCAAATAGGGAGAAGAGATTACTCCTTCTCAATATTATGAAACAACTAAATAACATTATAGTAATAAATGACTTCAGCTCAACATAAATGAACTAAAGTAAAACACAATGAGACAATGGACCACTGGTTAGAATTACATTCTCTAACATTCCCCTTAATTTCAACCACAAAAATTCAAACTAAACAATTTTAAAAAATTACTTCAACTAGATTTACTTTTTTTATTCTATTCTTCCAAACTTTGTAACCTTTAAATGACTTCTTCAAAAGTAGTCTTGTATGTGGACTTCTGGCACAAGTCATTTTCTATAGTCTGCTTTTGGTTATCAATCTTTTGGTGCAACATAAGTTCATAATACAATGTATTTTCTTCAAGACTCCAATAGCTAAAAATCATTAATGTTTTCATCATACCTTTTGTCTTCAACATTCATTTCTGCAACTTCTATGCATAGTTTACCAAATAATGGTGTTGCAATCCATGGTTCAAGGAACTTTAATTATTCTTGATAATTTGTTCCTTCTTTGTAGTTGTTGCTTACATCTTCATATTCAAAATCAAAATTAAGATTAAAAAATATTAGGAGGATCATATTCTTTCTCTTCTTGCATTTTTGTCTCAAACCTTTCTTCATAGTTGTAGTGTTCAACTACACACTAAAATTCAATAGTAATTTAAAAAACATCTCCATAATCATATTGATTTTGTTCTTTATGCTCTTTAATGAGAGTTTTCTCTTCTTGAATTTCATTCACTCTCTTTGTGGATACCACTTCTTTATGAACCTTGGTTACTTCAAAGAGGTTGTCTTCCACTAAGGTTTTAGATCTAAGTGAGGTGAGCTTCTCTTACCAAATAATCCTTTATCAATATGACCATTTATTGCATCATTACAACCCAAGACCATCATCAAGCTTGACATGACCAAAATGAATTGCTAGATTCGCTCTAACATTAGCATCTCCAATGGTAACTTTACTCTCATTATCAATATTTGTTGTTGGATTCACCAAATCTTCATCCACTTGCAAGTGTGCGAAGTGGGATTCACTATCATATATGTGCTCCTTATATCCTTCTTATGTAAATTCTTAAGATTCATAATACACTTGTGGCTAAGCATAGTGAGATTCAACAAAGTCATAATAAACTTGTGGCTTAGCACACTCACATTCACCAAACTCTTCATCTTCAAAGTGATTACTCCATTTCACAACAAAACTCCTTTCAAGATGTGTGAGGGTGGCTATCTTTGCATCTCCAATGAGGGATAGAATGTTGTGATCTACAAATTATTTTATGCATTTCAATGGGAAGGCATTATTTTTCCATTTGGTTTCGAAGTCTTTCAAAAAGATATAGACCTCTTGTCACTTTGACCTTATCACTTTGGATCAACAAGCAAATTGACTTCTAGATATAGCAATTTCTTGCACTTCCCTCTCTGACTAAGTTCCCCTAATAGTAATAATAATAAATAAATAACATTGTATTGAAATATAAGTAAATAAATAATAAACAAGTAAAGAAAAGTATAAATAATGGTAAATGAATAGTAAAAAATAAGAAATAATAATAATAGTAAGTAAATAATAAAGAAAATATAAGTAATAAATAATAATAATTAAGATAATATAAATAATCAATAAATAAATAAAATAGTAAATAATAAATTGAACTTAAATAAATAATATAAAGTAAACTATAAAATAATAAAATAAGTAAAGTTAAAAAAAAAGAGTAAACTAGAATAAAAGTAAAAATGAGTTAAAATAATTAGGAATATTAAATTAAGTGAAACTTAAAATAAAGAAATAAAAGTTGCATGTTTACACATGGAATGTGTGCATGGCCAAAATGACATTAATCCATTACTTCATCTATTAGTTTGTGAGAAAATTGTTGTGAGACAAAGAAAACCTTGGCATTTTATTTGGAGCTGAGAGTTAACTAGTTGTATAAAGATTATATATAGCTCACCCTAACTTTGGGTAGAGAGTAGTCCCCAAAATTTTGTTGTGATGAGCTGAATTCAAATAATACAATAATTCAATAATTGTATGTTAATTAATTGCATATTTAATTATAGGTTCTTACCTATGGTATCAAATCAATGTTGCAACTAGAAGCCTATAAATTGTGACATACAATTTTAGTCCAAATACATATGAAAAATAAATTATTAACATTGTTAAAAATATCTATAATTTTTATATGATGAATTAAATAAATATACCTTCTAGATTTAGATTACGAAAATATTCTTAAAGTAATATTCTATTTTATAAAATTAATACAATGAATATTATATTATTTTATTTAATTAGAAGCCTTTTTAAATTTTCCTTTGTTAAAAGCCTTACTACATTCATATTGCACATCGTCTAAGTTCGGGTTCAAAATTCAAAATTCACACCTCAAACAATCTACCAAATAAATTTAATGATTGTACAAATCCATTGAGGAAACCTAATAATCATCCCATAGTGACTATGCTCCATGTTTATAAATATTCTATTTATAAAAAAAAAAAAATGGATGATAACTTGAAATAAAGAACTAAATTTATGACATTGTAATTAATGGATTATAGTTTATGTTTATGGTAATCGAAATCCATTTATGGATAATACTGTTATTATTTATTGAAATAATTTGAATATATTTATATAGAAAAATTATTAGTTTATTACATTTCCATTTTCTTGCTGCGGGTTACTTTTTAATTGAAATTGAATTACTGTGAAATTTTAATTATCCATTTTTATTTTTATTTTCAGATTAAACAGTTTAATATATATTTGATTTGGTAATTTCAAGTGTGAAATATAGTTAATATAATTATAAATTCTAATTTTATTTCTAATAATAAAGATTAGAAATGGAGTGGTTTGAATTATTGACTTTAAAAATCTTAAGATTCAACATGCACAAAATCTAAAATTCCTGTATTAAACCATAAAAATTTACATTGATATTAAACATGATTATTTGAGTGAACTTAATTTAAAATTTATAACAGCCCATGCAGCTTTGGATTGAGGGTGAATCTGTGCACCTCCTTGCCATAGGTCACCTATTCAAATCACCTTGCGTGCTTAGGTAAACAATGGATGTGCTTAGGTAAACAATGGAATCATTTTCGAAGAAATTTTTAAAAAGTAAAGAACATTTAACAAAAAAATGGTAGAGCGTGATTTTTTCTTAGTTTCAATAATTTTTATAGATACTTATAAATATTTAATACTTTACATTAAATATTAAATATTTTTTGTTTATTTTTACTTCATATAATAAAGGGATGTACGATTTTTTTTTTAAAAGAAGATTTAAAACAAGTGTCGAAGGTGAAGTATTAATATAATAAATGTTCGTGGCAATAAGTTAAGACTTGAATTTGGGTTTATATGATGCGAAAGCCTCATTTAAATTAAAAATAACTAGTGATAAATGTTTAAATAGAGGAATCTAAAACAACTTACTCTAAAATAGATCTTTGATATGTTCATTATAGCATTATGACATAGATAATTAAGTAATAGAACAATGGATTTATGTTATATATGTGTTAGTGAGTAAGTGTGGAAAATCAAGATGTATTTATAATAGAAATGTAGAGGCTTACCATTGACATTGAAAAGAAGCCATTGTATATCTGAAATTGGGTGACATAACAAGCAGAAGCAAAGAGAAACTACTTTTTGAGGAAATATGTGTAGAAATCATAACTGAGAAGAGTAGTACAATTTACTAAAAATACACATCAATGAAGTGAGAAATAAAAGTAGCATACTTTAATATAGTATGCAACACTCTTGGGAGGACTATTAACCTATGACTAGAGTGAGTAGAGGGAAAAACAAGTATAAAGAGAGTGGTTCTAATAAATGAAGGGGAGTTTCTAAGTTTGATCTCCATTGTTATCAAATATATTTGATAAACTTATCTAGGGAGGAGGAGAAAAAGAATGAAGCTTCAATTCTATATGGTGATAACTTATGTAACTATAAACAACTTGGAACAAGAGAGAAACACAAAGGAGTATTGGATAGATGATTAAGGAACGTCAATGAGAGTGTCAAAATGAATACATAAATCACTAAGTAGTAATCTATCCTAGAAGATGATGAAATATTTTCTATTTAGGTAATATTCACGATGAAATAACTTAGAATGATGTTGGTATCTTGACAAAAACATGACACTAAAGTATTGATGACATAACATAGATCCTAGATGGATGTTGAATAATTTTATTTCGCATTTGGTATTCATTGTTTGTACAAACAAATAAAATAAAATTTTATTATGAATAATAATAAGAATGCTTATGTTGTATTATCTATATTTCATGTGTATTGAAACAATTATCATATTTATGATGTTATGGTATGAGGTTATAATGCCATGTGGTTCCAACTATTATGGGATGTTATGATATATCTTGGATAAATATATGTTTATGTTATAACTTATGCTAGTATTTCATGATCTAAAGCATGTGACAATTGAATGCATATTTTATGACATGCATGAGCATGCAAAGTGTTGTGATTAAAATGATGTTATTTTCTCATGATGGTTGCAAGAGTTGGCATGGGAATTATTTTATATGATACTATGATGTCATATCTAATGCATTGGTTTCATGTTGAGATGTGGCGATTGACACAAAATCCACAAATTGTTTGACAGAGCTGGTTTATTTGATGATCTTGTGGTAGCCCTTACCTGCGAGGAAGAATATGTAACAACATATGGGTTGGGGATATACTCAATAAACACTACATATGCGTGTCATTCTATTCACTTATATAGCTCTTGATGGATAGCTCTTGAGAGAGTATACGATATCTTGAGGAGGCCAAGTGCCTCATATTGGATTGTCATGCCGAATTCTAGTTGGGGTGTAAGGATTTCGATGCTTGGGGTTGTGTACCTTAGTGAGTGTGGAGGGAGTGGGTAGCCTTTCAAGATGCATGGAGTACTATTGCATGGATTACTAAGATGGGTGCATGATGTGAGGCATATGAAGTTTGAGCTCGGTGTGAGCCTTGGGCTATGGTACACACCGATGAGGCTGATGCCTCATTCCAAAAGTGGGAAAAGGGACAAAAATTCCTTGGGATTTCCCTTGTGGTGTGAAAACTTCGATGCCTGCTAGTTATACTAGTTCAGCAGAAGGTGTGTGGAAAACGTGAAGCAATAAATAACTAAATAAAATAAAATGTTAAATGATTCATCTTAACTTGAAGACGAAGTTCCTTAAAGAGAGGGAGTATGTAATGTCGCCTAATAATAATAATAATAAAATAGTATCAAAATATATGTAACTAAATGTAAATAAATATATAAACAATAATGAATAAGATAATTAATCATAAATAAATACGTAGATAAATAAAGAAATAGATAATAGTAGTGTAATAAATTAATAAATAATAAAGAAAATAATAGTAAATAAATAATAAATAATGAAGATAATATAATAATAATAAATAAATAAAATAGTAAATAATAAACTCATGTTTTTAATAAATCACAACTAGACTTAGTGTATTTGTTATGACAACTGTAACAAAGTATGTTTTCTCTTTTTCCATCCAATTGTTGTGGTGTCAACCTTGTAGGTTGTGGAAGGATAGGGGCAAAAAAACCTTCCATCTTTATAGTTGTGAGTGTGTTGTAGCGGCTACAACCACCCTCCGAAATTTTGGCCTACACCAATTTCGAAGCCTCCCTTGAAGAGTTTCACATGATGACTGCACGCACTTGGGTTCACTCCATTAGCTCATGTGAGTCTTGACATTCGACTTACTTGTTCATTGCATTCAAGTTTGTCCATGTGGATGTCTAAGTCATGCTTGCAACCATGTTCTTGTTATGCTCAAAGTCTTTTCTTCATATGTGTTTGTTGTGTTTGCCATGAAAGCATCTGTCACACTCACACATGGAGTCACATTCACTATCGCTCACGCGTCACCTCGATCATGAAAGATCAATCACGAGTGTACCTCTTGTCGCTTGCACCATCGGTCAGTCATTTTGAACATGTGTGTCTAGATGGTTCGGTGATTTCATTGTCAAGTCATGCGAGTGCGTGTTCGTATGATCACCTACGCATATTTCAACTCTTCACACACTTAGTCATTTCTGCTAAAGTTCTGACGACTAGTCTCTTCATTGAAAGTCGGACCATCACCCCACTTTTAACTAGATCTACTATTAACCAAGACAGCTCAGAAGCACGAAGCTAGTCCTTTCAAAATGTGTTGCCTGCAAGCAACTCAATAAGCATTCATGCTGGCCACCCAGCATAATCAAACCCCGTAGTCACCCCAGGACTAACGCCCCTAAAAAGATACGCGGAGGCCATTGACCTTACCCAGTCAACTGACTGAGGAAATTGCATAAACAGGCTGGACAGACACCAAGTGCCTGTCGTTGTCTCCTTCAGAAAATTGTGCATTTTTCCGAGTCAGTCATCTGGATAGTCTACTGACCGTTCATCTCAGAAATTGCATAGTTCTCATGAGAAAACCTTCCATTATCCATCTTTTAGCTTAGCTCAGAAATTGTGTAGAGATGATCAGCAGGCCGGCCTCTCGGCTTCAGTGCAGTTTTCCTAGCAAACAACTCCTAGCAACAAACTCCTTGTTCCCTCCAGG
>APFE031580812.1:0-10843 GCA_000404065.3 Pinus taeda
CTTGTGGTCCCTTACATGACATGGGTTAACCACCTTATTTATTACTATGGCCCATCCCATTATTACATTATTACCTTGGGTACCTCCCTCGGTACCTCATATTACCCCCCCTAGGTACATAACACCTTTGGTGCTTGTACACAAGAAAAACGGGAAGTGGAGAATCTGTGTAGATTACCGAGAACTTAACAAAGCCACCAAGAAGGACCATTTCCCTTTGCCTTTCATAGATCAAGTGTTGGATGGCTTGGCAAGGAAGAAGTTCTTTTCCTTCCTAGATGGGTTTAGTGGGTACAATCAGATCCAAATCAGCCCAGAAGACCAAGGTAAGACCACTTTCACTTGTCCATGGGGTACCTTTGCCTACTAGGTACTTCCCTTTGGGTTATGCAACACTCCTGCCACTTTCCAGAGAGTAGTACTAAGCATATTCACTGAGCTGGTCCATGATTCAGTGGAAATCTATATGGATGACTTTACCCCTTATGGTTCTAACTTCCAAGAAGCTTTGACTAATCTGAGGAAAGTTTTAGCTAAGTGTATTGAAATGAACCTATCCCTGAGTCCTGATAAGTGTGAATTCCTAATGACTGAAGGGACCGTGCTAGGTCATACAATTTCTCAGCAAGGTTTAAAGGTGGATCCTAGCAAGATTGCTATCATCCAAAGGGTCCCACCTCCTGAAAAGGTAAGAGATGTTCGGAGTTTTCTAGGCTTAACATGATATTATAGAAGATTCATTAAAGATTTTAATAAGCTAGTCTCTCCATTGTTTGGTCTTTTGGGAAAAGATGCTAAGTTCATATGGACTGACAACTATCAAGAGACTCTAGATGCTTTGAAAGGTAAGTTGATACCTACCCCAATCTTCAGAGGTCCAAACTAGGCCCTACCTTTCCACATTCACACAGATGCCTCAAACAAAGCTATAGGAGCAGCCTTAGGACAAGTTGAAGAGAAGCTACCGTATGCCATATATTTTGTCAATAAAAACTTGTCCAAGTTAGAGTTAAACTACATTGTAACTGAGAAAGAGCTCCTAGCTGTAGTCCATTCCCTAAACAAGTTCAGACAGTACATCATTGGCTATCAAACATTCGTGCATACCAATGATTCAACAATTAGGCATTTGATGAAAAAACCTAATGTAAATGCTCGTATCATTAGATGGTTACTTTTATACAGCAATTTGATTTGACCATTGTTGATAAGCGAGGTAAGGAAAATGTTGTTGCTGATTTTGTGTCTAGAATAGATCTGCCTGCAGGTGAAGAAGGGATGGTGGATGATCAATTGCTAGATAAACACCTATTTTCTATTTCAGTACTCTCTCCATGGTTTTCTAATATAGCAAATTATTTGGTTTCAACATAGTTTCCGCCATACCTGTCCTCAAAAAAGAAGAGCAAGATCGTGAGGAAAAGTGCCCCATTCACTTGGATTGGGGCCAATCTTTTTAAACTTGGCCCAGATTTTGAGGCAATGTGTCAGGGAGGAGGAATTTTTTTACGTCCTCCTAACCTGTCATGATGGGCCCTGTGGGGGCCACTCTACACCAAAGAGAACCGCCTGCAAAATTCTGCAGGCAGGTTACTATTGGCCCACTCTTCATCAAGATGTCAAGAGATACATCAGCCAATGTGACCAATGTCAAAGGATGGGGAAACTGACTCCAAGGAATGAGATGCCGCTGCAAACTCAAGTGACCTTCGAGCCATTTGGGAAGTGGGGCATGGACTTTGTGGGTCCTATCAACCCTCCTTCAAAATAGAAGTCTTACATCATTGTGTGCACAAAATGCTTGACAAAGTGGGCTGAAAAAAGGCAATCAAAGCAGCAACAGAGGAAAAAGTAGCTGTGTTCTTAAGGGAAAATATCTTCTACAAGTTTGGCTACCCAAGAGAGTTAGTTACAGATCAAGGGAGTCAGTTTACCTCCAAATTAGTTGAAGACTTGCTCACACACCATAAGATTAAGCCAGAACTTCCACCCCTAATCACCCAAAAGCAAATGGACAAGTGGAAGTCACTAACAGAGCTTTTGAAGAGATTTTGACTAAGGTGGTGGGCTGTGGCAGAAAAGATTGGGTAGACCGATTGGTTGAGGCCACCTGGGCCTATAATGCTATTTGGAAGACTATCATAGGTTTCAAACCCTGTGATCTGGTCTATGGGAAGAAGGCTTTGCTATCCATAGAATTTGAATATAACACATTAATGCTTGCAGCTTAGCTGGACCTAGACCTCAACCATGCACAAAAATAAATATTGCTTCAACTAAATGGATTAGATGAATAGAGAATGTAGGCCCTTCTCCACTCAGAGGTAGTCCAACTTCAAAGAAAAATATGGCATGACCGACACCTTAGGCAGAAACAATTTCAACCAAGATATTGGGTGCTGCTATATGATTCAAGATACAAGGATTTCAAGGGCAAGCTAAGGACAAGATGGCTAGGACCATATACAGTGGAAACATGCAATGAAAATGGTTCAGTCCTTATTCGGACCATTGATGAAGAATCCATCCCCATGCTCGTCAATGGGCATAGATTGAAGATCTACAGGAAGCCTCTTTCCAAGTAGAAGTTCATTGAGACTCTTGGTAAATGAATATTGGTAGTGGAGAAGATCCCTGTCTCCACTCCACCTACACCATGAGCAAAAAAAGAAAAAAGAGAGAGAAAGAAAAAAGGAAAAAACAAAAAAAAACAAAAAAAGAAAGAAAAGAAAATGGAATAAAAGATCCCTGGGTGAAAACCTCTTGGAGGTGCCTAGGGAAGATAGTGAGGGTGAAAACCTCTTGGAGGTGCCCAAGCTGTCTTAGAATAATAAAAAAAAAATGAAGAAAAAATAAACCTAATTTCTTTTGAATAAATTGCAGGTTGCAGGAAGGTCATTGTAGGTTTTAGGAGGATCACACAAGACAAAGACAAAGAACATTACCAGGCTGCATGCATCCCTCACAATCCATTCCTCCATCATTGTTACCCTTTCCCAATTTTTGGTCTCATTTGGTCTAAAATTTCGCATCCTATAGGAAACTCTGTATCTTCTACAGGAGGATCCTGTAGAAACTACAAAAAGGCCAAAATCAATCTCAAAGGATGAACCGAAGGTTGGAAATCTGTCTATGAGGCCTGTGGACCTCCCTGCCTCCATCCATCACCCTGTATCACCTTCCCATCTCTATACACCTTCATTGCACTCATGTTTATGTCCCTGCACAGTCACACATAGAAATTTTGTTTCCTTCATGCTGCAAAAAAAAAAAAAATAATAATAATGACAAATCAAAGCAACAGCCTTTTCACTCACCCTACCTGATACCTCCCATCTATGATTCCTTGTCAACCGAGACCCTCGTCAGTAGTTGTAGCCTACTTAGATATTAGCTTGAATTTCAGAAGGAGAAGCAACTACAGGAAATCCTACAGGATTCCTGTAGCAGTTGATCCCTCTGAAAAGCATACTCTAGAGACAGGGCCAGCAAAGTAAGGCATATGAAACATGCAAGGAGATTTGTTTGAATGTGAGAACATTAGCAAAAGCCTAAGGTTGAGCATGCAAAGCGCAAGCAGCAACAATAGTGAAGAAATGGGTTCCAAAATCCGAAATATGCATAACACGTCCGCGACTGAGCAGGTAAGTGCCTAAACCTATTACTCAATTACATGAATCATATTTCAAGGCTGCATGACTATGGGAATGGTTATGATTGAATGGAATTGGTGGCTAATTAACTGGCTACCATCATTTAGTTACACATCCTCATGGAATTCAAACTAGCCCCATCAAATTCAAAACGATCGATCAAATACGCAGCCAGCACGTGTGGTATGTCCATTCAGGAGAAAACATCTGGGATTGGTAGTGGTGGCAGCAGATAACGGGAGTAAGGGAGGTGATGGTAGTCAAACGGTATGCAAAAACATTATTACCATGACATAGGACCAACGGTTTGGATGGGGATAACGTACCCATCCGACCACCTCATCTGCTCACCACGAATCACGCCAGCAGTTAAAAGACAACTCAGTTGAGGACTTCGCCACCCTTTGTTCACTTTACATTCATGAAATTCTCGATTGGAGTACACACCTACCACTTCCAGAGCAACTAACTAGTCATCCTCCACCAGTTCTCTTCCAGTCTTTTAAACCCTCCTACCTATCGGGCTCTATAGGAGCCGGGAGATTTCTACAGGAAGGTTTCTACAGGAAAGGCAGAGAACAACTCTGTAAAAGGAAAACCTAGGATTTTCGTCGAAATTCAAGCTCAAAACGAGGTAGGCTTAGGAAAACCTCTCTGCATATGACTTGTTTTAGTAAGGTGGTGAATTAAACATGGCATTAGATTGAAAAAGAGAGCGTGTCTGCCTGCATACTGAAAAAAGAAAGTGAAAGTCTGCCTATATATTTTCCCTGAGTCTACATAGTTTCTGTTTTCTTCTCTGCATCCGAAATCTCCTCATCCTTTTTCAAATTCTCCTGTAAGGAAGATACATGCAACAGTAGAGGCCATCCTCTGTGTGTGGAAAGAAGAAACGAATTTGTATATCTATTTACTTGCTAAAAATAACCTGTGTCCTTATCCTCTGTTCTGTAAAAAATCTTTTCTTTTCAAAAATAGAAAGTCAAATTCAGGATGACAACAGTTTAAAAACAGGGGAATTATTGCAATTTGATGTTGTAAGGAGAAGCATACAGGGAATTCCTTCTTTGATCTTAGAAAAATATAGAATTCAACTATCCTCTGTTTTAGTGTTGACTGTTTTTTCCACTCGAGCATTTTTTTTCTAGTTAAAACGCAAAAAAGAAGCACTCAACACCCTGCCAGGAGGGTTCATAAGGAAAGAACCTTTAAACTCTAGCAAATTGCGTGAGCACCCTAAGGTGGTGGCCCTCTTCACTAGGGAAAACTAGATATCCTTCTTTGAAAGAATTCAGGGTTATGATGAGGAGGTGATTAAAGAGTTTTTGATGTCCCTAAGACCACATTCGAAGACACATGCCACAATTAGTTTTAGGGGTTTGACCCTAGAGCTTACACCTGATTTCATTAGTAGAACCACTGCTCTCCCACTGGGGTTCCCTTGGAGCAAAGAGGAGAAATCATTGGGACAAGTGGCTAAGAAGACACTTTTTCTGCTTGAGGAGCATCTGGTAGAAGATAAAAATGGGGTCTAAAGGACAAGCTTGCCTCCTCTCTGGAGTGAAGTAAGTTACTAAATAATGAAGTATATCACATGTGAAGGGAGGTTTAGCATCATTTATGGTTATCATTTTAGGTTGTTACATGAATTGAGGTATGGGATGGACTTACCTCCAGCTAGAAAACTAAGCATCGCATATTTCCTCCTTTAGTCATTAATTGAATGTGGTACAAAGCTAAATGCAGGGGTCCCAGATCAGTTGGCCCACCATGGGCTCATCCAACTATTGGTGGAAGATGCCTTACACACCTATACTATCCACATAACTTGGGAAATTTTCAGAAATATGACCAGGGATGTTGACATCAGAACGTTGACTGAGGACATTAGCCCATCCAGCAGTGATGAGGAGGAGCAAACTAAAGAAATTGAGAAGAACAATGATGAGGGCGCACAAGACATTTAAGCAAAGGGAAGAACATGGGAAAGACAGGGAGAAAAAGAGGAATTTGACAAGACTATTGAGCGTAAGGTAGAAAAGGGAACAACATCAATAATAGAGAAGGGAAAAAGGACAAAGGTTGGGAAGAAAAAGGCCAAGAAATCCCAAAAGAAGATTACCACAACTTAGGCAGGGACCCAGCAAGAAAACAGACAGACACCCCCTGAAATATCAGTGACACAAGCAAAAGCAACGGACATAGAGAAGGCTATAGGAAGTGAAGG
This sequence comes from Pinus taeda, assembly GCA_000404065.3. Taxonomy (NCBI): domain Eukaryota; kingdom Viridiplantae; phylum Streptophyta; class Pinopsida; order Pinales; family Pinaceae; genus Pinus; species Pinus taeda. Next base: position 5,881 of record APFE031580812.1, read on the forward strand.
AAAAGAACATCAGAAAGAAACATCCCCTGAAATGTTGGCAAGGGAGGCAAAAACTGTACTTTCTGCATTAAGCACACCTACAAAACAAAAAGGAAAAAGAAAAAGGCAAACCTCCATGTATTTTAAAGCCAGGAGAAGCACAAGGATCAAAGTGGGCAAACCCCAGCCACCATCAAAGGAACCAATTATCATTGAGGACACACCCACTAAAAAGAAGGAAGAGTCTCCTTCCAAGATATCTATCACCTATGAAAGAGGAAACCCCAAAACCTCCACATGGAAAGAGAGAATTAAGTTGATGGACTCAAAGACAGTTCTACAGGAAGCTGAAACATCTCTATAGGAAACTCTAGCCAAGTTAAAAGAAACTGAAAAATTGGAGGTAAAGGCAGCAGAATAGTCAAAGGGGGAGAGCAAGGCCAAAGAAATTCCTGAACCAACACCTCAGCCTAATTTGGGCTCCTATTAAAACCTATTAGAGGGTGGGAAAATCACCCCACATAAATTTTCTTTACCTTTATTCTTCGAATTAGAAAAAGAGAGGGTTATAACCCACACATGGATGCAAATCACTAAATCTAAAGGATTTGAGTACATAGGCCACATGGAGGACAAGCTAAAGGAATTAAGAGGGGAGTTGGCCATGGTAAGGCACATAGAAAGCAATAAAAGAGCCTAGCTAGAGGAAGAGAATGAACTGCTAAAAAAGTAGTTGCAACTACAGGAAGTTCATAAGGGAGATAGGCTGTCCATTTTGGGAGGACAATAGTAGCAAGAAGGTCTTCTAATAGACAAGGAAACAACTGAGAAATAGCAGAAAGAGGGAGAGCTACAAGCTGACGTTGAGATGCTAATGAAACTACTACAAGAAAAGGAGTCTCAGGTAGCAGAAGAAGTGCAGGTTTTAGAACAATAGTTACAGGAAAAAGAAGCCAAAATGGATTGCATAGCCAGCTGGGCAATAGAAGCCTTACAACATAGGAAACCTGCTAAATCTTATGCATTGTATCTTAAATACCAATGGCTGCAATTTCAAATTAAAACATTGGCCGAAAGGGGCACCATCCAATTCCAGAATTACAACCAGTTTATGCATTTGTGTGATAGTAGCTTAGCTGAAGATAAGACCAAGTTAGCAGAATTCTATTTACTCAACTTGGCACTTCCTAACATGAATCTATGGGGCCCAAACACTGCATTAGGATACCTACAACTCATGGCCATGGCTTCTTGGTTAAGCCATGAGGAAAAGAGGGCATTAGAGATTCAAAAGATTATGACCAGGGAGCTAAGTGAGCCACTCATGATAAGGGCATAACAAGAAGATTCCTTAACTCTCATATATGCCCATCAGCACCTTGCAGACAACCCTCACATTGCACCTGACTATGTTGAAAGGCAAGCACATGTCATTGCTCACTTTGAAGATATGGAAAGATTGTTTGGTGATAACTGCCTTCATGTTTGCACAAGAAGATGGAATACATTGTCCCATAGTTTGATAAGAAGAGAGTATCACTCCCCAACCAGAATGAGGGAGGCTATGAGAAGAGTACCACTATACAAACAATCGGTGCAAAACTTGAAAGCCCACTGGATTGGCCTTAAGTTCAGCCCTCCACTACTGCTAGGGCTGCTAGAAGGGGTTAAGGAAGAAGACGAACAAAAGAAATAGGAGGACGTGGAAAAAAAGGTAGGTTTTCATGAAAGAGAAGAGGACATCACCTCAGAGGCCTGGGATGTCAAAGAGGTAGTCAAAGCAATCAAAGATGTTGAACTAGATTAGTTGCTCAGAGGATAAGCAACAAATTCAGCAGGGGGGTGATGATGAGCCCCAGAAATGGGTAACTATATGGGCTCATTTTGCCTACTATTCTCATTTAATCCACCATTCTCCATAATTTTATGCATGCTTTTGAATATATTTATGTTAATTGAGTGAATGGGAATAGTCAATTTACCACAAATTCTAATACGTGCTTATTGCAGATTTTTGGACATTTTCAGACCAAGACCAGGCATTTATGAGCAGATTGGCAGCCAAATTCGAAGAAACAAGGCTGAGGATTTATAGGAGGGGTGTCTCCTACACTAAATGATCCCTTCCTTGAGTTCTCCACCAACAACTCGGAGTTCAACAACCCACCAAAGATGATTTCAAGGGGCAGCCGAGCAGAGCCAGTGAAGTGGCTGTTATCTGTAGTTTTGGGTACCCAAGCTCCTAAAGTTTAGGAGGACTGTTGGGAGTCCTCACTTGCATAAATAGGAAGGCTTCAAGCCTTAGTAGGTTATCCATTTTATAGTCTATTTTCACACTTTAGTGCAGCCTTGTAATCAACTCATTTTCGAGCTTCTTCTTGCAGACAGTTTTGTGATGTAACTATTATTTTTTGACCAATCAAGATGAATCCAGCTTTCAACCAGTTCTAATCTTTCCTAGGGGGTTGTAGGCTCTTGGGGTTGGGCCCAACCTAAGTGCCCAGTACCTCCTTTGTGTACTTTTATGTGCTTTTATTGCATTCATAGAATAATTTATGTTATTTAGGTTAAATCTTGCTTTGTTACTTAAATTGTTTTTGATGATTAAGATAGTTGTTCCTGCTTCAGGTTGATTTGATAGTTTGGTAATAGAAAAGATCCACAGAAAGGCTACCAAGCAGTCCTTGATCTCCTTTCTCTCTCCTTGGGACCATGAATTGAGGCCAAAGCACTCTTGCTACCACTCAAACACTATTTTTTCTTTCCAATGCAATTGTTAGTGTTAGATTTCGAGTTGGAAAAGTTGATATTAGTTGTGTTCTCATGCTTAGATCTATTCTTGCTCAGTTTCCATAGCTTTCTTGCATAAATTCCTGTCCATCAAGTTCTCTTCAACACTTTTCTAGTTTCTAGGTTAGAATTAGGTCAAAAATAAGTAAAACTCTATTTTCATAGTTTTTGCTTGGGTCAGTTTTGAAAAGAAGTGTGTAGAGAACCTATAAGACACTCCAGCCTATCATTCCTCCATCATACAACCTGCTCTAGTCTCTTTCTCAAGTTTTCCTTCACTCATTCGCCATACTTTCCCAAACTGCCCTAATTTCTACCTTCTTGTGCAAAATTGCTTCCTTCACCTTTGAACAAATCCAACCATCTTCTTCACTCCTGAGCTTCATTTACAAGGTCCTAGACCCCTTAACATCTCTATCCATCCTTCATTTCCACTTTCCCACCATTTTTCCACCTTCAACCCTCTAAAAACCACTTTCGGCCTCTTCCTATAGAACTTCCTATAGAAGTTCATGCGAGCGATTTTTCGAAGTCTGATCACAATGGAAATCTCTAGAAGGATGATAGGGACTCGTTAGGTCCTCTCCACACCTTCCTTATCATATGAAACAACCAATTCTATCTCCTATCACCACCAAACATCTGTGCAGTCAAATAGTTAAAACACAACCTTAATAATCCTTCATAAAATTTCTCAAAAAGTACAGAAAGATGGTTCTTCCACATTTTCCTTCAGAAGTAGCTTAAGTACATGCATTTTATCTTGATAGTAGTCCATGGCATCCATTTCAGTAGTTTCATCTATATTTCTTGCAAAGGTAGGGTTAATGGGTAAAACTAGGGTTTTCTAGGGTTTGTATTTCCTTTCAGCTCTCATCTTCTTCCTGCAAGTAGAATAGCCTCTTTTGAGTTAGATTTCTTCCATCACAATTAAAAGCTTCTTCTGAGAACTCATAGAAGTTTGCTTGAGCTCCTAGCGAACTTGTGCCAGCTGATCAAGTGACAGCCTGCAGTAAGAGCTAGTACTTGTGTATACAACACCGTCGCTTCCAAGTTTGTTACGAACTACTGGGTTGATAAAAGTAAAGAAGGGAGTCCCAAGAGTTGCAGCAGCATTGCTGCAATACTGGAGCCCACCAATTAGGAATCACTGCAGTTGGATCTTATGCAGGAGGATATCAGGAGGAGAACATGAGATGGTTCTTCATCCAAGGATGATGATGAAGAAAATATAGCCTCAGCAGGTAACGCAAGGAACGGGAAGGGGAAGGCTTCCCATTCCAAATCAAATTCTTTTCATGGAGGGAAGAAGGGTGACAAGTCTAAAGTAATATGATTTAATTGTCACAAGATGGGACAATATGCGACTAATTTCCCATCAAAGTCCAAGAAGGGATCCTCGAAAGGATCGAAAGGTGAGGCATTAGCCTCTCAATTTGAAATGGACTTTAACCTCATCACATGCATGGTGTCATCGATGATGGGTTGTGTCTGGTATCTTGACAGTGGAGCCTCATTCCACTTGACAGGCTATAAAAGTTTATTCAGTACCTTGGAGGAGAAAGACCTGAAGATGCACATAGAGATGGGTGACGATAGAAGGCATAGTGTCTCAGGGGTGGACACAGTTTCTTTTTAGAGGGAGCATGGAGCTCCTATCACCTTGACATATGTGAAGTATGTGCCTGGACTGAAGAAGAACTTGGTATCGGTTGTGATGTTGGAGGACAAAGGATACGATGTTGTCTTCAGTAAAGGAAAGGTGTTCCTAGGACACATAGCTATTGAGGGATTTGATCCCCTAGGGCTTTTGGGTGGAAACCCTAGCAGACTGAAAGTTGTCTAAACAGAGAAACACACATACACACAGCCATTACGCTATAATAAGAAAATTCTAAAGTAAGAAGGGAGTACCTCAGGTCCTATGTTCGAGAAGTTCCTCAAGGGTCCAAACCCTTCTTCAAGTTCCTTTCGCTCCTTTGTCCTGCAAAACAACCAATTCCAAAGAATGTAGTAGTATATGGACAAAGACTTATACATAAATCATCTTTATGTTATAAAAGAAGGAAGTTAGTTATGAACTTTAAACAACCATTCATACATGAAATTCAAACATGAACATCATAAACATAAAGAAGAAGCATATCGGGAACCAAGACGTGTTTCTTTATTAAAGACAAATAGAATGTACAAA
>APFE031580812.1:11391-27287 GCA_000404065.3 Pinus taeda
AAGACTCACTCCATGATGCCATAACTAGTGGATGAACATCAAATCACAAGGAAACAAGGGTTTCCTGTACAAATGGGGCAAGTGCGGAAGGCACAAGGGTCTTCAGACCTGGTCAGGGGAAAATCTCAGTATAGTATCCTTTCTCTCTTCTCTCCTCCCTTAGGCCTTCCCTTTGATGTCTTTTTATACCAATCCCAAAGTAGTTTTTTAGTTAGGAATTGGTTGGTAACAGTTGGGACACAGGCACTAACAGGTGATCAGCAGGTAAAACCCGCGATCTCCACCCGAAAATAAGGAGTTTTATATTTTTTTAAGTGTTTTAATACATATACACGGGTTGGGTATATATGGACCCGCGTATACATGTGTTTAACTCAGGGAAATGTCGCATACAAGGAATAAAACACTGTTTTTTAAATTTGGGACCAGGTTTGGAAGGAGGGGGTGCCCTAGGCCATGCTTGTAGCATCACAAACCATAATAGTGATATTTCGAGCTATAACAGATTCCCCCTAATATATGAGGTCAGAAGGGGTACATGATGGCCAAAATATATTAAGCAAGTACATGGAAAGGAAATTTGCCAAAAACCGAGGAGTACTTCACCAGAATTCAGCCTGCCAAGCCACAAAAGGAGATCAGAAAGAAATACCGTCTGAGGCGGGCATACCCATGCTTAGAGAAAGCAAAGCATGTCCGCATATCAAATATAAGCGGATCCACTAAGTATACAAGTATAAATAACTGGAAAATACATAATGGATCATCTGATCATGATCGAACAAGTACATGTCTGAATATCACATATCAAACTGTCAATGATGTTGAGAAATACAATGGATCACTGATATCAAAGACGGATCCCAAAAGGTACCAACTAAACATGATGGAAAAGGATGGTACTACATTGCAAACTCAGGTGCCAGCATATAGAATGTCGCCATGACTGACTGCAACATATAAGGTGGTGTGGTATCAACTAGCAGCAACTGTCAAGTGAACCAATGAATGCTGATACAACCTGAGGCCTTCACCGACCACCGTGGTACATTTCTACACCATGGGAATAAATGATCTGAAGTCGACCATGTGAGAAATCGTTTGATTAACCGTCATTGATATATACCATTAACAAATGTGAGACTACTCACCGATAATGATAATGAGTGTCAAGGTACCCTGTACAAACCAACAAGTGCGAATAAATGAGCTGGAGTCGAACACCTATAAGAATCTATCGATCAGGAGACAATAATGGTTTCCCACTGTCGATAGCAAAGGATCTGCCACTAATGACTGCAAATCCCAAGGTACTGCCAAATGGACTCTAGATCTTTGCCCCAGAGCAATGAGTCGGAGTCGATAGGGAAAGATCTGCTAGAAGGAAGGCATTAAGGCATCCTTCATCAATCTAGTGCGAGTGTAACTCGTAGGTCAATAATGTGGAAGGAATCAGACGAAAAAAGATGTAGTAACCGAACTGAAGTACGTTTCCAGCGTACACAAGATGTGGCTAGCGCACGACAGAAACCCTTTGAACCAACCAATAATGAAAGCTAACAGAGAGGTGAGGTATCCACCAATAAGGTCAAATGGAAACCAAGGTACTGCACGAATCCCAATGTGTGATAATGTAAGCTAACATCAAACACAAGGGAAACCACTCAGTCAAAGACCCATGACACTGATCGATGCTGAGCACAAGGTAACCTATCAATAATGAAAATAGGGCCAGGGTGCAGCTCTAGGCCTGCCCTCAGAGCAAGATTTCGTCGCCGATAAGGACAAGACCCGCCAGCAAGAAGTCAATGGAGACCTTCTCAAACCAGCACGAGTAAAGGACCAATATAACTGATGTGATGATAGACATGACACTGACAACCAGGAAGGCCGACTGAAAAATGAGTCAAGAGACACCGCAGAGAGGCCGACACAAGCTAACTTCCCTTGAACAAAAGCACGACTCAATGTGACTATATGGCAGCATATGATGAATCTATATAAGTTCGTCATGTAGGAGGCATGAACGAACCCTCCATATGATTGGAAGAGATAACCAATCGGGGGAGAACTGACTCAAAAACAAGGTTATGGCATACTTAAGTCAAACTAAATCCCACCCAAACGGAGGAGACTTTTCTTTGAGTGCTTTGTTCAAGGGCGACACGACTGACTCTAGCTGCCAATAATAGATGGAAATACTGTCCCATTCCTGCTCTTTTTGGAATATTTAATTTTTTTGTCTTTTTCTGTTAAGCTCGAAAAAGAATAAAAGAATTCTATGGTATAGTGGGAAAGAACGAGTGTCGATGAAACAGATGATCTAGTTCCTGGGAGTGGAACATTCCTATGCTCAATGCAGGGAGGCGAAAACTGGTAAGTGACACTCAAAAATATGTTCCTTCCACGGGTTGAGGTGTGTCAAGTTGTAGAAGTCAAAGGTATGCAAGGTTGATTTTGTAGTCGTCAAGGTCAAAAGTTGGCTTAAACACGAGTCCAAGTGAAGCCGGCTCTAGGCCAAAAGGTGCAAGTGGTCAACATGCAATGCAGTAGTACAACTCAACACAAAGGAGCCTCTAGGGTATAAGGCCAGAACAAAGCAAAGAAGCTAAGAGGAATGAGTCTTCAATGCATAAGTCATGGTGGGACTATGGAGGACTCCCGAGCCTACTCAAATTGAAGCAGCATGGGCAAAAAATGTTAGTGAGGTGCTAATTACGATGCCGATGTAAAGGATGGCTCTACCATCGTGTCATGATTTAAAAAATCGGCGAGTGAAGATGGATTTCGAACCATAACACGATGGGATCGAACCTATGGCAGATTTATCGACAGATGGAGGCTAGTATGCATGATGCAATGGAAAAATGATGTCCCTAACCTATATGCCAGTGAAAAAACGATACCTGCCATGACAGGTCAGCAGTCATGGAACCGTCTCGAAGAAGTCGAAAATGTCGAAAATATCCTAAAAAGCAAACCATTCTCGACACTCCAAGCTCCCAAGTTAAAAGTCACATGAGACCAAACAAAATGAAATTTTGAAAAAAATTTGCATTTTCAAAACTTATAAAAAGGATTTTTGACTCACCATTATTACCAATTGAGTTGGAGAGCAAATATTTGGAGAGAAAAAGGAGAAAATTTCTCGTGTGCCAAATTCGACCGTTCAAATTCTTCAAAATCTTCCAAGTAACCCTTACACTTAGCTTGCAATTCATTGTGACTAGTTTTAAGATTTTCCATTGATGTTTCACCATTGAACTATTGTTCAAAATTTCACCGCGGCGTATACGCGAGTTGATAATATGAAACCCGCATACACATGGGCCCTATATGCGAATGTGTATATAGTAACCCGCGTATACGCTGTGAGTCAATTTTAATCAAAAACTAATGGTTGAAACCCAATTTTTTCTCAAGATGCCGATCACATGGCGTGAAAGAGAACATGCAGCGGTTGATAATGAAGTTATGAACGATCCTCAAGCCTTGGATGCTTTACGAGGATGCGGCTTGCTCAAATTCTTCAAACTGCTGAACATGAAAGCCAATGTACGACTGTTTGAGATGCTCATCGACTATTGGGATGTCAAGGAGGAAGCCTTCATGATTGATCAGATGCCACTCAGAGTGGAAGTGGAGGATATATATTTTATCACGGGCCTTTCCCGAAGGGGAGAGGTACTATAGTCCCGGGGCAAGACACGGAGTAGCCTCACCATAGAGGACTATGTACAAATATACTGCCCAGGACATCCCAAGAAAGTTGGGAGCCAAATCTCAATTGCACACATGGCGAGTTTATCACTAAGGATTATCCTGTTCACCATAGCTCGAGTGAATGGATCGTCCTCTCTGCATTAGGAATCACGGCTCACCATGAGCGTGGCAATGGATTGTCTCACTACAGTGTTCGACTGGTGTACTCCTCTTCTGGCCAGCATGAAGAGCCAGCTCACTTCCATTAAGAGGGGGCAGACCAAGAACTTCGGCTACGGGACTATCTTGTGCACTTTCTTCTTCGAGAGGATTCCCGCACTCCACCCCAGGGTAGCAGTTTTCATTAGCACCCCACGCGATCCATGCATGGGCTGGTGGGCTGATCTGATGAAACGTCTGGGGGGTGGGGAGCTTCCTAGAATAACTTTTGACGATGACTTCTTCACCTGGTGGGATCAGAAGATCATTGCCGTGGAAAATTACCCCTACGCTGGGTTGGACTTTTGAGGAGATCCTGACCTAGCATTACCGCCAGATGCAGCATGGGGCGAGATCGGTAAGGGTTTTTTGATTTTATGATTTTTTTTGGATTTTTCAAATATAATGATGAATTTTGAAAAATATTTTTTGATGAGATTCAAATGACTAATATAATGACCATGATCCAGACATTGGGCCAGTGCGACCAGATGGACTCCCACGGCACAGATGACGCAGCCGAGGAGCCGAAGAGGCGGCTACTGAGACGGAACGGACTCTACACAATGTCCAGTGACACCTGACGAGACTAAGCTGTTGAGTATCGATGGCTGCTATAGAGGACCTTCCAGAGGATATGCAGCGTCATGTGGTTGGCATGCCACGTGACTGGGTTCACACTTTTTGGCGTGTAGCCAGTGCGATAGTTACCTACTTGGCCACTCATCCTGAGTCGGGGCATTAGATATGCCAGACATGATTATGGGCATTTGGGTCCCAATTTTGTATATTTTTGGACAACATATGTACACTCGAGATACTTTTATGATGATATATATATATATATAGATATACAATTTGACTTTTTGATGTTTTGATTTTACGATGAATGATTGATGTGCCAGTCTAATGCTTGATTAGCGGTAGAATCAGCTAACCAATTATGAGATCTTGCAATGTGCAAATAATTAATATAAACAAATGATATTTGCAACAACCTCACTCTTAAATACTGGTGATATAAACATGGATCCCTTACCCGATAAATGTTATTTAATTGAGACACTATCAATTGAGAATCGAGATACACTACCAACGAGTCGATCCCATAAGAGATTGCCTCAGATAGTAAATTAATAACGGCGGTATACTCAGCCATATTATTCGAAGCAGGACCAATGCATACGCCTCTTGATGCCATCAATTGATCAGTTGGATAATAAAGTACCCAAGCTAGGGAAGCGAGATTCCGAGTGTGCCGACTAGCACCATCGGCGAACCCAAAATAGACCAAATCATCCATCAACACCTGCAACAACAGATCAAAAAGTGTTGACATCACCAAACTCTTGATGATATATGTACAAATATACATAATATACAAAAAACCATTGCCTAACTTCTACTTAAGCAAAGTACTTCTTTAGGTAGAGCCCGTTTCGAGGCTCTGCCAGCTTGTTTCCCTCAAAATCGATTAACTCATACGACCCTTTTTCTAAAAATCATTTAATAATGAAAGGACCGTACCACATAGGTTTAAAATTGCCTACCCCCAAGGCATCTTTATCTTGGTCATAGACCAAGAAAAGGTCGCCTTCAGAAAAGACTGGAGGACAGACAGATTTATCATACTGCGTTTTGACCCTTTTCTTATGGGCCTCATTCATCGTGGCGACATCTCGACGTTGCTCATCGAGATGTTCCAAGTGAACGAGGCACTCTTCGAGACTCGAAGTCTCTGGAAGAAGCTCTATAGCTAACTTGAGAGATGGAATTTCACATTTGATCGGAAAGATAGATTCCATCCCGTAAACGAACTGAAAAGGCGTAAAACCAATAGCAATGTTTACGGAGGTTCGGTATGCCCAAAGAGCCGAATACAACATGACGTGCCAATTGGACCGATTTTTGTCGATTGTCCGTTGGAGTATCGTCTTAAGAGTTTTATTAACTGCCTTGACCTGTCCATGGGCCTGAGGATAATAAGGAGACGAATTCTCTTGACAGAAACCTAATTTAAGAGCCAATTCAGACATCAGTTGATTTTGGAAGTGACTGCCATGATCAGTGACAATCTCTCTCGGGACACTGAATCTTGAGATAACCTGATTGAAAAGAAACAAAGCTGCCGTGTCACTATCGTTTTTATAAGTGGGCATGGCCTCAGCCCACTTCGTAAAGTAGTCTACAACCACGATAGTGTACTTGTGATTCGCTACTGAAGGCAGATTACAAGTTGTAAAATCAATACCCCACTTAGTAAAAGGACCGACTGTGAGAACGGGAAAAAGAGGAGCTAGATGAGCACACATCTTTCGAGTAAAGATTTGACAAGGGTGGCAACGTTTGACCGCTTCCACACAGTCTTTAAAAAGTGAAGGCCAAAAATAGCCAGCACGTAAGATGCGCTAGGCTGTAGCAGGCCTTGATAGATGACCACCACAAGCTCCACTATGGCAATCATTAAGCATAGACTCTGCTTCCTCCAAGGTTAAACAGTGCCGAAGGATTGAATCAACCCGTCGACGGTATAATGTATCACCAATTATAACGTAATTTTTGGCCAGCTGACATAATTTACGACAGTCATCCTTGGAGAAAGTAGAGGGAAACTTCGAAGTCTGGAGATAGAAAACGATATCTCCATACCAAGGGTCGAGTGAAGAGATGAGGAACAAATGTTTGTCGGGAAAAGTCTCCTCATAAACTGTATCTTCTCCACAAGGCAGCTCAGAAATTAGCTCAGCGAAAACCTTGGATTTCTTAGACTTGGCTGACAAGAACTCGAGATCGAATTCTTGCAAGATGACTATCCATCTATTATATTTGCCCCCAATCACTCGCCTACTGAGGACAAATTGAAATGGATTGACCGCTGCTAAGGTAAAAGTTTTGCGTAGCAAGATGTAATGACGGAGCCGCTGGATAGCATGGACAGCTGCCAAGGCCAGCTTCTCGACCGGAGAATAGCGAAGTTTAGGGCCTATTAAGCCTCAGCTCAAATAGTAAATCACGTGCTCGGTGAGAGCATCGTCGTCCTGAACCAGAACCATACCAATGGTTGATTATGCTCCCGTGAGATATAGAAGGAAGTCTCTGCTATAATCTGGTGGACTCAAAAGCAGGGTAGAGACTAGTGCTTTTTTCAAAGCATCAAACGATCGTTGCGTAAAGTCATCCCATACAAATGGAACTCCTTTTCGTAACAACCGCATGAACCCTTTAGTGATCTCGGCATAGTTTGCTATAAACCGCCTTAAGAAATTAGCCTTCCCTTGAAGACTCTAAAGTTGACAAATTTGAGGACGGAGGAGGCAACTGAACTATTGCCTCAACCTTGAAGGGATCAACCTGAATCCCTTCATTTGACACAATGAACCCTAACAACCAACTGGATGTAACTGTGAAAATGTACTTGTTGGGATTCAACCGGATTTTATAAAAACGACATCGCTCAAAGACCATTCGAAGGTGGTAAGGGTGATCAGTTTTCTTTCGAGAATGAGCAGCGAGATCATCTAAGTATGCTTCGATGACATGCTTGATGTCATAGAAAGCATATGACATGGCCCGCTGAAAGGTAGCTCCAACATTTTTAAGACCAAAAGGCATCTTTCTAGATGCAAAGGTACCCCAGGGACATATAAAGGTTGTCTTATGTTGGTCTTTAGGACGGATAGAAATTTGATTATAACCAGAGAATCCATCCATGAAAGAAAAAATCTCATTACCTGCACACTCGTCGATAATTTGATCAATGAATGGCATGGGGTAATTATCTTTGGGACAAGCCTTGTTTAGGTCCCTAAAATCGTTGCATACTCGGATTGTTCCTTGCTTTTTATCTATAAGGACTGGATTAGAAACCCAATCAGTAAGAGGAACAGGGTATATGAAACCCGCCTTTAGCATCTTCTCCACTTCTGCTTTGATAGCTGCTGCTTTCCTAGGGTTGACCGGCCGAAGCCTCTAATGGACTGGTTTGGCATTTTCATACGTCTTGATCTCCTGTTGAACTATAGATGGGTCAATGCCAGGCATTTCCTCATAAGACCAAGCAAATACATCCCGAAATTCTTTGAACAGGTCGGTGTAAATTTGAATTTCTTCAGGGGAACACTCAATTCCGATGAAGAGATTCTCTATTGTGTTAGGGTCCCTAGAGATGTTTATAGGTATTGCTTTTTGAAATCACCGACATATTGCCTTCAGCACGAACGTGTGCTAGAGCCAAAGGGTTTAACACTGTACAAACATCACTAGAACAGAGCTCGGAGAATCTAGATTCTACCTCCTGTAATGGAGGAAGAAAGTATGAACGATGGTGTAAATCTTCCCAAGGTCGATCTATACCCATCATTGCCTCAAGAATTTCTTCTTCCGATGGTAAAACAGAATCTAAGTAGTCCAAAGCAGAGGTAGAATCAAGGCTCCAAGTGGGGGCCACATAACCGTCTAACTCCTCTTCGGAAAAAGGAGTAGAATGGTCATCTGCAGAGTTTACGATAGACTGGTATCTAAGCTCAGTTGCAGATATAGGAAATTCCATTCCATTCTCTTGTCCTTCAACTAATGTGGTTGTAGGTGAAGGAAAGGTCCAAGGGTCTGAAAAATAACGAGTTCGAAAGAACCCATCTCGAGAAAACTCCTTAGATGACAAAATGACATTGATTTTAGCGATAGGAGAGGGAAACTCAAAAGTACCCATCAACGAGGAATACATCCCTACTCCTAGATTCTTAGTAGGTGGACAAGGGTTATCCACTAAAGGAACAGTAGAGTCGAAGCTTGCTTGAGGATCAACTAGACAATAATCCAATTGATCCACCTTTACGATTTTCCCCTCATGAGGAAAGCAAATGACATGAAACGGAGTCGAAACAACGGCGTCCATTTCATATACCCAGTTCCTTCCTAGGAGGAGATTATAATCTAGGTTAGCATCTACGACTTCTACTTCAATATTAACAACCTTCCCCCCCAACACATATGGGAAAGGCCGGGATAATCCCATGCAGCCTATGAGAATGGCCATTGAATGCAGTCAAGATGGTAGGTGAATGAACAGCCGAAGGCGATCCAATAGCCTTCCAACATGACATTGACATAACACATGTGGAATCCCCTTCATCAATAACGGTTCAAAAAATGTTAATTTTCTGGTATGTAGACTTTATTTGAAAAGCCATGTGATGAGGGAGTCGCTTTTTGACATTTAACATGTCAAAAGTGAGCACTAAAGAATTGGTTGGATAGACTGCCCCAATCGCGGAAAGTAAAGCGCTTCTCTGAGTCGGACATGAATGGAGAACCTCTAAAGCGGACATGGCACATGGACTCTGAGCCAGATCCTCCATAATGGAGTAATTCTGGGCGGCCCTAGAATTAGGATTAATAATCGCTCATTTAGCGGAACCTTTCGGTATCCATGGTATAGTCTCGACAGGGGGTCGCTCGATATGAAGGTCAGTGCTTCCGGGAATAGCCTTATACTTGGAAGTTTCGGCTTCACCATAATCACGTGACTGAGTAGCCACATGGAAATTGGAACCCATCATGAAAACATTCGATGATTTTTCCCCTTCCTGGTTGCCCCCTGCGGAGGTTCCAGGGTTTGAACTCGTGCCAGCAAGAAGTTGCTGCCCTTGGGGAATGTTAGCCTCCTGCTGCAGCAGGTTACTCATATTTCATGATTGACATTTTTACAGGCCAAATATGTCATAATTTGCATGTTGCAATGCTCCATATTTGCTTAATAGTCTCCAAGCGAAGAAGGCTACTCAAAGTTCATTTAATTGCCTTCCAAATTTTTGAGAAGTTATTCCGGTATCGCCAATTTTCAGTTAAAGGGAGGCCCAAACAACTTAATCTTGGTCTCCCTAGGTTTAAATTTCCCGTTTTAGAATATAGAGAATCTAAATCTGTCCAAACAGCTTAATCTTGGCAGATTCTTAGATAGGTAGAGAATCAAAGGAGCCCAACAGCTTAATCTAGGCCCTCGGATGAAATAAGGGTAGTCTGTAGATAGGAAAGCATGAAAAGAAAAAATGGAGTGATGGGTTTGCAAGTCTAATTGCACCCAAATCAAAAGAAGAAAAAATGTTAGGTAAGTAGGCTGGGTAGGTAGTTTTGAGGTTGCTGAATCCTAATTGCTGATTAGTTCCAAATTTCCAGGCATCATCTTTACTCAGGACACAATCAGTAGGTAGTTCTATGCGAGAAGCTCAAAAACAGGTATTACTAACTCCCTTTCTCCATTTCCCCCCCAATCATTAACTAACTTCCCCAAAAGAGGTCAAGATCTACTTGATACCTCTTAAGTTCCATCATTTTCATAGCATTTGCTTGGGTGAAGATCTGCTTTACTCAAAGTTGTTCCATACTCTCTCTGAAAAAGGTTCTATCCCCTTGTAACAGCCTAAGGTCTCCTAAACTTAGCGCTTTCTTACCATCTCCATATTAACCACTGACATTATTATTTAACTCCTTATATTTTCCCTGTCCCCGTACTAAAACTATGTAAATAATCCCTCTATGTAAATATCCCTCCCCCTGGTTGAAAAATAACCATAAGTACCCCCGGGAATTTCTTAGTTTACCTGAAACTTAGCAAGAACCCTCATGCTGCCCCTTCAAACCATCTTCCAAATACAATGGACTCCTTCCAGAGTAAAAAATCCCTTTGAGGTGATCAGACTACTTCCGAAGCCTCAAATGCCTTTCACACCCACTTACTTACTCCTTTCGACCGCAAAAAACCCCTTGCCGACTTCCTTAACACTCCGCAGACCATAGAAAGCCAGATCGCATCGCAAGATCGCACTATCCTCTCCATACAAGTTATGACCCATCCGTTGCCACCCGACGCGATATCGCGATATCGGTGATCGGTGGTCGGAAGCGCCAAGTGTCCAACTAAAACACCTTCCCGTTCCCCGCCGATGCGATATTGCGATCGCATCAGAGAAGTTCATCGCATCGCCTTCAGTATCAACACCTCGCCATGTCACTTCCGTACCAGGGACCCACCGTAGGCTAACTTCATCCGCCGTACTACTGACGTCATGTTGACGTCAGCAGCTAGAAAGCCGAAAATTCGCGCAGGAAGAGTAATCGCACTTCAGAGCTCCAGAACAAGAAACAGAGGCAGTTTTCGATGCGTGATTAGCGCGAAGCACTAATCGCACATCGCTACGGGAAATAGGCCGTTTCGGGGAATCTTTTGATTCCTTGGCCCGTTGTGCGCCGAAAAAGCCCGAAAATCGCCCGATCGTGCCAAATTGATCCGGTTTAAAGACAACAGAGGACCAATGACAGAGTTTAAAGTGTACCAGATCAAATCATCAGTTAGCAAGTGTGTCAAAGAGTATTAGTAGGCGGCGGAAGCCATCAATGTAGCGGCAAAGAGTATCAGTGAAAATCTTAAGCAGTGGCCCGAAGCAGGGGAACATTTAATACCTTCCAGCAGAGTCAAAGAAAGAGGGCAAAGCCACTCAAAGCCCTCAAATCATAATCATTGCACATTTAACTCGCACCAGAGCAGAACTACAGATCCCAAAGCACAATCATCCTAGAAGCACCGCATCAAGCCTCCAAGGGCCACATTGTAGTCTTTTCTGATTTAGCTGCCTCTAGCACAGCCAAAAGGACTTACCTGCATTTAATTCCAGCAACACTTAGATTTTTGAAGAGCTTTTCTAGCAGACCTGTTTAGGTCAATTGTAATGAATGTCTTTCTGATATTTTGCTTATATATACCACCCTGAACAATGTAGTGAGGGGTTGGTTGGTTGGTAGGTTGGTTAGTTAGTGAGTCAAAGACATTGATTAATTTTCTTCCCAGCATTTTCTCCAAGTAGAGACCCGCACTGTAACTGTCATACTTTCTATAATCAAAGATTGCTGAAAGCGTGGATTTCGAAACTGCTTGATGTGTTCAATTGACCAAGGAGTGATTAAGGAATTGCTGTGCTTCTACATGATTCAATAAGTGTTTCTCTCCTCTGTTAATTTTCATGTTTTTACCACCGTTCCGCCTTCTAAATTGCAGGAAAAAAAATAGCTTAAGATTTGTTTCACTACACCTTAAGTTCAATTTCTGCATTTTTCTATGTTTTCATTAGAAATAGCTATGAGCATGTATACTTAAATGATCTTGTTTACGCTGTTTCTTTCACATACGAATGAGAATTTAGGAATTCTTAACTTCTCCTAGATCACCATTCATCCATTTCTCCTCTTTTTCAGTATGATGAAATGATTCTCCTTTGCCTTTCATCCGTGATTTCCATCATTCCATCCCTTCAGTAGATTGTTAATTGTATCATGTGTGGCTATCTCGCTCCTTAATCCTCTTGTGATCAAGAAGATGCTATAGCAAGCCTTAATCCATGACTCCACGCCCAATGGTTTGAAACTTATCACACCTTACCTTGCCTCTTTGCTTGAGATTTCTACCTTCCATCCAAACCCAAACAAAAAACCCCTGAGCCAAAAGCTAGCCTAAAATCATCAACAAATTTGAATCATTAAAGAGAGAGCCCTCTCTGATTGCAGGTGGGCTAGAACCTGCAATCCAAATATTGGTTTGTGGTTACCTCGGCCGTATCCCTATAAGGAGCCTAGGGACAACCTGAGTGATAACATAATGGCGACGCCACTGGGGACTAAATCGCTTTGCTCATTTCTGTAAAACCCACTTTCTAGAGAAAGTGCTCCTTTTCTTCAGAGGTTTTCATGTTTAGTTCTAATATTTGATGGTGGATAGAGATCAGGCACTTCAAAGTCAAGGCATCCACCTGGCGACTCCGCTTCATTTTCAATCAAGGCTCCACTGAGGAACAAACCAATTTTACGGCCAAATAGTCCATATTCCAAAGCATTAACAGTGAGATAGAATGACCGAGTTCATGGAAGATCTTTCATTTGATGAAGCTTTAGATGAATTCAGGAAAAGTTTATCAGAATTTGAGCTTAATGAAGATTTTTTTAGATTGGTGTTGTTAAAAACAACAGGCTGCCCGAATAAACTTTTTCTTGAGTTAGTTGTTGAAAGATATGAAAATGAAATTGAACTCTTGGAATCTCAAATACAATCATATAGTTTCGCGACCCTAAAGAATTTTTCCAAAATCTTCCTCCCCCAATCCACAGGGAAATAGTGTTACCTCCTGACTTACAGATTGAGTATGATTTGGGTTTCAAGGCAAAGATAGAAGGATTAGTTGCAGGGCTTATTACCGAGGATGCAACTGTTCCATCTGACCAAGAAGGCCAAGAATTCTACCGAAGTCTTCCTTCCCCAAGTCAGAGGAAACTAGCACTACCTTCTGATTCAAAGATTGAGTATAATTTTGGTTTCAAAGCAAAGACAGAAGAATTAGGTGCAGGGCTTATTATCGAAGATGCAGCTGTTCTATCCGACCATGAAGGCCCAAAAGAAACTATCCTACATATTGTTTTTATTGATCCTATTGCAGACTACATGTAACTTCTTCTTAACTCAAGTTCTTTAGCATGCTTTCTCTGTGAGAGCCAAATACATCAGCAGCAGCCTTTCTATGCCACAACTTTGATTATGAGGGCACATGACCGAATGATGCTTTTAAGTTCATTAACAATCAGTCAGCGAGTCCATTTTTTTTCAGTTGCTTAAGTGGCTGCACTGGTTATTTGATCTCACTTGACAGCAAAGTAAGTGTTGGTTAGGGTAGGTAGGTAGGATTAATAAGGCAGCCGGCAAAGAATATTTTGCAGAAAATAGCAACAACTAAAGACTAAGGCATTCTGACTTGCTTTTCTTGGCTTCTCACAAGGAGAAACCATCCCCAAGTGGAGCCACTGTTAGCCTCCTGTTGCAGCAGGTTACTCATATTTCATGATTGACATTTTTACAGGCCAAATATGTCATACTTTGCATGCTGCAATGCTCCATATTTGCTTAACAGTCTCCAAGCGAAGAAGGCTACTCAGAGTTCATTTAATTGCCTTCCAAATTTTTGAGAAGTTATTCCGCTATCGCCAATTTTCAGTTAAAGGAAGGTCCAAACAGCTTAATCTTGGTCTCCCTAGGTTTAAATTTCCTGTTTTAGAATATAGAGAATGTAAATCTTTCCAAACAACTTAATCTTGGTAGATTCTTAGATAGGTAGAGAATCAAAGGAGCCCAACAGCTTAATCTAGGCCCTCGGATGAAATAGGGTAGTCTGTAGATAGGAAAGCATGAAAAGAAAAAATGGAATGATGGGTTTGCAAGTCTAAGTGCACCCAAATCAAAATAAGAAAAAATGTTAGGTAAGTAGGCTAGGTAGGTAGTTTTGAGGTTGTTGAATCCTAATTGCTGATTAGTTCCAGATTTCCCGGCGTCATCTTTACTCAGGACACAATCAGCAGGCAGTTCTATGCGAGAAGCTAAAAAACAGGTATAACTAACTCCCTTTCTCCATTTTCCCCCCAATCATTAACTAACTTCCCTAAGGAGGTCAAGATCTGCTTGATACCTCTTAAGTTCCATCATTTTCATAGCATTTGCTTGGGTGAAGATCTGCTTTACTCAAAGTTGTTCCATACTCTGTCTGAAAAAGGTTCTATCCCCTTGTAACATCGTAAGGTCTCCTAAACTTAGCACTTTCTTACCATCTCCATATTAACCACTGAAATTATTATTTAACTCCTTATATTTTCCCTGTCCCCATACTAAAACTATGTAAATAATCCCCCTATGTAAATATCCCTCCCCCTGGTTGAAGAATAACCATAAGTACCCCCGGGAATTGCTTAGTTTACCTGAAACTTAGCAAGAACCCTCATGCTGCCCCTTCAAACCATCTTCCAAATACAATGGACTCCTTCCAGAGTACAAAATCCCGTTGAGGTGATTGGACTACTTCCGAAGCCTCAAATGCCTTTCACACCCACTTACTTACTCCTTCCGACCGCAACAAACCCCTTGCCGACTTCCTTAACACTCCGCAGAACATAGAAAGCCAGATCGCATCGGAAGATCGCACTATCCTCTCCATGCAAGTTATGACCCATCTGTCACCACCCGAAGCGATATCGCGATATCGGCGATCAGCGGTCACAAGCGCCAAATGTCCAACTAAAACACCTTCCCGTTCCCCACCGATGCGATATTGCGATCGCATTGGAGAAGTTCATTGCATCGCCTTCAGTATCAGCACCTCGCCATGTCACTTCTGTACTAGGGACCCACCGCAGGATGACGTCATCCGCCGTACTGCTGACGTCAGCAGCCAAAAAGCCGAAAATTCGCGCAGGAAGAGAAATCGCACTTCGGAGCTCCAGAACAAGAAACAGAGGCAGTTTTCGATGCGCGATTAGCGCATCGCTATGGGAAATAGGCCGTTTCGGGGAATATTTTGATTCCTTGGTCCGTTCTGCGCCGAAAAAGCCCGAAAATCACCTGATCGTGACAAATTGATCCGGTTTAAAGACAGTAGAGGACCAATGACAGAGTTTAAAGTTTATCAGATCAAATCATCAGGTAGCAAGCGTGTCAAAGAGTATCAGTGGGCGGCGGAAGCCATCAATGTAGCAGCAAAGAGTATCAGTGAAAATCTTAAGCAGCGGCCCGAAGCAGGAGAACATTTAATACCTTCTAGCAGAGTCAAAGAAAGAGGGCAAAGCCACTCAAAGCCCTCAAATCATAATCATTGCACATTTAACTCGCACCAGAGCAGAACTACAAATCCCGAAGCACAATCATCCCAGCAGGACTGCATCAAGCCTCCAAGGGCCACATTGTAGTCTTGTCTGATTCAGCTGCCTCTAGCGCAGCCAAAAGGACTTACCTGCATTTAATTCCAGCAACACTTAGATTTTTGAAGAGCTTTTCTAGCAGACCTGTTTAGGTCAATTGTAATGAATGTCTTTCTGATATTTTGCTTATATATACCACCCTGAATAATGTAGTGAGGGGTTGGTTGGTTGGTAGGTTGGTTAGTTAGTGAGTC
>APFE031580815.1:987-11524 GCA_000404065.3 Pinus taeda
AAGCATAAGATACAATAAAAACACCATGTATATATATATATATCGTGTGGCGCACTAAGGCGCTCAAAAATAAGTGTATATGTCTCATAAATCCGACATCCTCAGTACATCTGAGACGTATGTCTCTCAAAACAGCAGTGGAAAATAAAAACCTAGGCGTCTACTCCGGTGGGTTATGCTCTTTGTAGCATGCCACCGCTCGTGCCACCTGCCTCAAAAGGCGGTGCATCTTGGGTTCTACACCCACTGTATGTATCTGTGCAGTAAGGGGGACCTCCTCGATCCCCTGATAGTCTGGGATTCCTCCTAGTAACCCCTCCAGGTTGTGGATCACGGTCTCTCCCTAGTCACCTCCTACAGGAGCCAAGGCCAAGACGCCAGTGCCTTGCCCCTCCCTCCGTGCCTCTGGTGCTAGGCCGAGGGGTCTCACGGGTCCTACATCTGCACAACATAAGCATTTATCAAGACATGTACATGAAAAATACAAAAACATGAACAAAAATGAAAAAGATCAAGTGTTATACCTCCATCATCCCACTGCTCTCCTGCAGGCAGCGGCATATCTGGGTCACCACGGAAGTCAATACCGGCATACGGCCAGTCCTCGACGAAGATAACCTGGCACTCTAGCCACTCTCAGAAGCAAAGGCCCCACGACACTGAGCGCCCACCACCTCCACGAGGCATCACCTAAGACCACTTAGTGGCCCTCGTCTCTCGTGCATTGCGTCGCGGGTCCAATACCATAGTCTGCAGCCGAAGGGCCGACACCCACTCAAACATGAGTGGAAGAAGAATGGATCCATAGCCGAACTGTTTCGACTCTCCGCGTCGACAGTTGTTCAGCTGCCTCTTCATGCTGTTGGTCACAGCTGCCGCCCAGTTGAAAATCGTGGGCTGTAAACACTCCAGAGCAAGTAAAAGGTTGGCCTTTAAGGCCTCGTGGTTTGCCAGGCTACCTGCTACCCACGTCACCAGGAAGAGTATAGTGCAGAGCACTATGTCGGCATGTTCACCGATGCCCACTGACGGGATGCTGCACTTCCCACTCCGTGTTTTGACCGCATGTGGGAAAACACGGGCCATCAGCTGATCTAGCATCTCGCCGCTAGGACGCTGCCCCTCCAGAATGGGCGTCGCGCCTCGGCGAGACAATCTAGTCAAAAAATAAATATCTGAGGAGTCGAACTCAATGTCTCGACCCCGGATGGTGAATTTCCCATCTACTGGGTTCCACGCTCTGATCAGTAACTCCAGCAGATCTGGCTGAGCTCTCAAGTGCGGAGTAAGGAAGAATTTTAATAATCTGCATGCCCGCATTGCATTGCGGCATCCGGCATCGGCATAAGCAGCTATGTCGGCATTATCATGATCTCTCTCTTGCCATGTGAAAGCCATTATGCCCTGCAAGTCCACCCAAAATGCATTAGACGGCCTGTATTTGAGAATTGGTCATTAAATTTTAAAAAATCAAATGTCACGGCACCAGCGCGACTGTTTCTAAAACAGCCGCACTGGAAATAGCCGCCTTTGTATTTTTCTCTGGGTCAGCGCAGAAGGACACGGGTTTTCCGCGCTGACCCAGAAAGTGGTGTGTGTTGGGAAAATCGGTCAGCGCGGACCCGATGGGCGAATCCGCGCTGACCGAGAGCGCACCAACGCTCAATAAATTTGGCCAAATGGCCAAATCCCACGGTGGATTTGCATAAAAATGGAATCAAAATGGAGCGCAGGGCACGAGGGACCTACCTAGAATCGACGGTCGGAAAATCGGCGTCCGGATGAGGAAGAATCAGCTCCGTCAACTTTGCAGTATTTCAACGTCCTTCAGAGCTCCAATGGTAAAATGGTAAAAATGATTTTTACAAACTCCTATTTATAGTAAAAATTCCTAAATTTGGCTATAATTCTTATAAATGTGGGTTTTTTACTATAGTTTTTCCATGAATTCAATCTGGATGTGATTCATCATGTTTTAATGCATGTTTTATTATGTTTTTCGACATATCGAACAGGTTTACGCGGGTCTTTCCCTTGTGCAGGTCTTCGGAATCGGCAAAGTCATGGTGGATTCTTACACACTTGGTCCCAAAAAATGTCGTCGTTAAGCTCTTTTCCGACACCAAACAAGAAAATATTGCCGAGCCTCCTCTGAGCTCGTCAAAAGGAACAAGAGGTGGTCGCTTTTAAAGCTCTTTTTCGACCATTTAAACCAACAAAGATTGTCGGGTGTTTGTCGTTTCGCACTCGTTATTGGTTCTCAAACGACATGCCTTTGACCGCTTTTTTACTTTTTCGGGTCAGGGTCACTACTTACGAAAAGTACTCCTCAATCGTAATAATCGGGCGGTTCTTTCGAGCATCGTTTTATACTTTTTCGGGCTCGAGAAACACAACTTTACGAAAAAGCGCCCCCCTGGAGTTTTCTTTTCAGCTGTCTTTTCAAACTCTCTAAACATGAAAAGACGCCGAGTTCTCCCTTTGTCAGACTTGTTAAAACTTAATGACATCGGACTCCGTCGAAAAGACGCCTCTTCAAGCATATGCTATCCCCGTCAAGCTTGTCATCCAAAAATAACCGGGGTACTCGCCAGAAATGGTGGGGGAAATAAAGGAACCGTAATCGTCGTCATCGGCAATATGTCACTCTTGAACATGGCACTGTTTGCATTCGTGTCTGGGTGGGGACATCTCATCTCGCTTCACTTTTGCCTCCATGGGTTTGGGTTATCCTATTTGGCCATTCATCTGCTCATTGTCCTTCCATACGACCTCTGATCATTTGACCCCAAATACTGCCAAATCCGTCATTGTGCCGTCGATATGTTCAAGAGAAGTTGGCCTCTGCAAGTATAACCTCCCTCTGATATTTCACCACAAAAGCTAAATTGTCTCTTCCCGTCTCGTGTCGATGATGTGGGAAACATTATGGCCCACCTTCGATAAAGATCACTTCCTGTCGACTTCAGCTCATTATCCAGGGGTGACCTAGAGACTCCCTTCAGGTACCTTGGAGCTTGCATGCCTCAATGGCAGGTTCTTCGTGTTCGACGCGAGGTTTTCATCATTGGCCTCTGATTGAATGACTCCACGGGTGTTCGACACTGGCTCATTCATTCACATGCCGTGGATTGTACCTATAGTACCTTGAGGACCATCGTCATCATTGGTGGCCCCTCTTGCGTCTGTTAACGACTTTCATCATTGGTTGGTAATCAGACGATGTTCAAGCATGTTCGACTTCGACTCTTATATTCGCATGTTTGAACTTGTACTTTGTTCAGGTCTGGATGGAAGTGCAAGACCCTGTTTCTAGTTCATTGTGGACCAGGTTGCGATTTTGTGGGACATCATTACATGACTCATTGATGGATGGCTGTGACCATGCCTGAGTCCCTTAAGGATGGTTGCGACCATACCTCTTCTCATTATGGTCCCTTCAGCTGGGTGGCTGCGTCCACGCCATAGACCTTCTTCATATGTCTTTTGGATGGCTGCGCCCATGCCTAGACTAAATGTAATTGAAATATCAGTTGTATCTGCCTGCAGGTTCTTTCTGGTGGTGTTCTGGTCCAACAGTCTTGTAAAGCATTTCACCCCTCCCACTCTCTCAGGCTTCATGCTTTAGGGGGCATCTGTTACACAGTAAAATGTCACTGTCATCCTGTCAGTCTCCTTACTGTGTCATAAAATCACATTCATCATGCTTATGCTCTCTGAAATGGCTAAAAACCCTCTTTGCCTAAGTTAATTGGATCATCGCGTCTGTGTCTAAAATAACCGCGCTGACTGGTGGAGGATAATGTAACTGCTGCGCTGCCATCGCGGAAGCACACGTGTTTTCCGCGCTGGTCTAATTTCACGGACAGCGCGCCCTTTGTTTGTATCACTACGCGCTGACCGGGCCTCTTCTATAGTTTATTTGCGATGCCAGCGCGCCAGCCCAGTTTTGCACCCACGCTGATCCTTTTTAGGCGAGTTTGTTCTAACAGCCAGCCTTCCAGATGACTCCAGACTTGGCTGTTAGCATTGTTGAGGTCGCCATCCTTTCTCTGGCATGTCTGTTCGACTGATCATCCACTTATCTTAGGGGAAAGTTCATCCTTTAACTATTCATGGAGACTCCTTCTCCTTTATAAGCCTCCTCCATTGCCCATGAGCAGCTAGTTTTGGAACATATAGACTTTGTGTGAGGAATTCTTAGTGCATTAGTGTTGTTCATTATAGGAATTTGGTGTGTTGTGCGAGGATTGCTTTTGAGCTTGAGGAAGGTCATGAGTTTGTTGCCTTGTATGTGAGAGAGAGACCTCTTTGACTTGGGAGATCCACTTCAAAGGTGAATGCTTGAAAGACATGCTGGCTGGACCCTCTAGAGAAGGATTCAGCGTCAGGACTTCGGTTGTATCTTACTCTATTTTCTGATTAATAAAGATAGATGACTACTATTATGGTTCCATTTCCATTTGTCCTATGAATGGTTAATGTGAATTGTATCTTTCCTGACTGATACATAGTTGTTTTTAGTAGATTTTACGCTTGTGTTTGTTCTCTCTTTGCTTGTGCAAGTGTCCGTCCGCGAGGATAGTGGAGGACTATGATCCGCTGGAGCAAAGGAGCGAGAGGATCATCTCTTCGTCAAACATAGCGCTGCAATCCAAGTAGGTTTCCTTTACCCACTTGTTAAATACAACTAGGAACCTGCAGAGTAGCATTGTTTGATTGTTGCTAGACCCCCTTTGGGCTAGTAGGGATCGCCTCTATTCATAGAGGGGATTTACCTCTCCAACACTAGGGAAACTCGGGGTTTCCATGTCACAATACGACCGAAACCGGCGACGCCCAAGCTTACGGCACACCCTGAATTGCCTGAGAGTCTATGGAACTCGGGGTGTCCATTTTGTGGCACGAACACAGTGTAAGGACCTGCGGTTCAGTTTCTTCCCGTAGGTGCGAAGTGTGAACTCTACGACTAAAATGTGTGAAGGGGCATAAGTATAATGTGCATGAGAGGTGGAGCGATGGTTGGTTTATAGTGTGGGAGCATTTGGCAAACCCACGGGCTAACTTACATGTTGGGGCGACTTCAACGAAGGATTGTTGGTCGACCAACAATCAGATGGCAAGTTTGCGATGTGTAAGGGCGTTTTGGCACACGGTGGTCAAGTCGGCCTGGGCAGTGACTCGCCCAACCGCTCGTATAAATATGGCAAGGCGCTGGAGCACTTGGCATTCATTCGAAGATGGACATTCGAACATGAGCATTCGGTGATCAAGATAAAAGTGTGAAGTAGTGGAGTAGGTCGCAAAAGAGGCGCAGGCGTATATGTGACCACTCTTGGGCAAGCACACACGATACACACAGGTTTCTATTATCAGGTGAGGGTGCAAGTAAGGAAGGCGCCCGCCGTTCAATGTGACACGGGTGACTCGGGTAGGTCGCTCGCCAGTCGTGGAAGAAGAAATGCAGAGGTGTCTCCGGTGACTCGGGTAGGTCGCATGACCATCGTGCAAAAGTAAGTGTGGGGTGACTCGGGTGAGGTCGCTCGCCTGTCATGCAATGGTAAACGAGGTTCGGTTGAGGAGTGCGGTTGGCAGCTCGTGTAAGGGCGCGCCCACCCAGCTCGAGCAAGGAACTCGGTTGGCACACAGAGGTGTTGCTTATTTGTAAAATTGGCTAAGTATGAAACTTGGTGTTTCCCAAGTATACTTGTAAAGCCTTGTAAACATTGTAAAGTTGAATAATATATTGTGTTCGGGCATACCCATTGTTCAGGGAGTTTCCCCTCCCTTTTATACTGTGCAATTGTGTTCTTCATGTATAATTGCTGATGATAATGAATGTGTATGGGTGTTCATTGGTATAAAGGAAACATAATAATACTTGGTTGAAAAAAACAAACTAAGTAGACTAATGGCTAGGCATAGTCCATGAACATAAGTATTGGTGAAAAGAAAGTGTTCGGTGGCGCTGCACCTCGCCAAGTACGGTTGAAAGACTATCATAGGCCTGGGAGCATGACACGCAGAGTTCCCATGTCGCTCACGCCGCGGCTAAAACTGACGCCCAAGTGTAGGGAGCTTCAGGTTTCCATGTTGCCGCGCGATAGGGAATGGCTACCCAAGTTTGGGGAGCTTCGGGTTTCCATGTCATCGCGCGACAGGGAATGGGCGCGCAAGTCTACTGAACATAGGGCTTTCCATTCCGTGATATGACAGAAACTGTGACCTCAGGGTCTTCCATGTCCCGCCACGACAAAAACCGTGACCTCAGTGCAGGGAACTCAGGGTTTCCATTTTGCGGTGGGGTGGAAACCGCTTGCCTAGTCTATCTCTGGAACTTAGGGTTTCCATGCCTCGTTCTGACGTGAGCCATCCAAGTGGAGGGAAAGCGAGGTTTCCCTGCCCCGTCGTGACGACAGTTGCCCAAGTGCACCTGAAATCTAGGGTTTCCATGTACCATTACGCTAGAAACCTCTAACATGTACGCGTGGGGGTGTTAGGTATTCGAGTCGGGTGCGCTTGAGAGAGTCGAGAGACCAAACCCGTAGTACAGGTGCTCGAGTTTGGCTATATGTGACTCGGGTGAGTGTTTGGTTATATGCGAAGTCTTGGCACGGCATTCTCTTATGTGCAATGGTGATGAGCGCACTCATAGCGGGCGTGCCATGTTGGGCATGGTGCACGCCCCTTGATACTTGCACGATGGGCGAGTCACCGATGGAAGGCGCGTGGGCGACCCTTGTTGGGTGACCTGATGAAAGAGGTGACCATGTGCGGATGAGTTAGGACGTGGGCGGGTGTGTGACGTGCGGCGACGGGTGTAATCGGCGAGGTGTTGGAGCCGACACATGGGTGCGACGGTGCACATGAAGGGACGCGACGGTTCATTGGAATGGGGTGTGTCGAGGTTATGTGCCAGGTTAGCCGGGCATGCATGTTGATGGAGCTGACCCTTGTTATCACTAAGAGACATGTCCCTTGGGCAAAAGGATGCGTATAAGTAAGGAGGATGGCGTTCGATGAAGGGATATTGAACTCAGACTTCCACATCGCAGAACAAGTGTGAAGGAAGGAGTTGGGCGAAAACGGAAGGAAGAGAAGGACGTGGGTAAGAGGGACGCATCGGCGGGCTGATTACAGAGGGTAGGTCAGACTTGGTAGCGCGGATAGGCAGAGCGTGGTGGGTTACCATCTCAGCAGATAGGCTTCACTGCATGTGGGCCACGCACCCTCACTATGGACTGCACCGACGGGCAGAGTTTGGGTGTCGCGGAACGGAAAGTCGGGCGGATAGGTTCGCAGTTCAGGTGTGGAGCTGTGTTGTGCAGGCCACGGGTAGTGCAGCACAACCACACAACACGAGGTTCAGTATCTGGGATATATTATTGATGAATGGTGGGTGCATGTGGATATAGCCAAGATATAATTCATTCGGGATTGGCCAACCCAAAATACTCTAAGAGAGCTACGCAACTCTATGGGTCTTGTCGACATATACCGTAGGTTCGTGTTATGGACAAGAGACTTCTGATTTTCCACTTCTCTACAAAAGCCACTGAGAATTCAGCAACACATACCAGACACACTTGGAGGGTTAGCAAGTTCCATATTTTCACCTCAAGGATGCACTGTTATGCCACCTGGGAAACCTTTGTGTTCCTTCAAGCAAGCGTTACAAGATGATTTGGGAAGCACACTACAGTTGTGTTGTTGGGCATTTTGAGGTTGTGAAAATAGTGGAAGAACTACAAAAGTATTTATGGTAAGCTATTTTCGTTGCATTGTTAAGAACACTTATTGGAAAATTGATTGAGTGTTGAAAGAATAATTGAAGATAAATTTATGGTAAGTTATTTTCGTTGCATTGTTAAGAACACTTATTGGAAAATTGACTGAGTGTTGAAGTAGGCGCAGACCGTGTACTCAAGTATTGGTAAAAGGAAAAAGTATGGCGGTGCCGCACCTGCTTATGCGTGGTTGAAATACTACCACTTGGATAGGAGCGTGACATGGGGTCTCCCAGTCCCTCCTCCACAAAAGTCGCCAAATTGCGGGGAACCTAGGGATTCCATGTCCTACCTTGTCGAAAGCATCCCAGGTGCGAGAAATTTGGGGTTTCCATGTCTTGTCGTGATGGAAATCGCCCCAGGTGAAGTAAACTTGGTGTACATCGAGTCTGCAACCTCACGTCAAGAGAAAGGCTCGGTCAGTCAAGAGAATGAAGGTTTCTTCATTGGTAAAGGATCTCACTAAGGATCAAAGGTTGGAGTCTCTTCTAGAGCTAGTCCACCATGTACTATCAAAAGTTGAAATAAGGACACAGTGCCGGGGAACAAAGTGTTGATGAAAGAAAGTGTAGAGAGGTGGAAGGACTCGACTTGTGCTGGGAGGATATCATTGTCAAGGGTCTAGGGCTTCGTAATGACCAATAAGAAGCTTCAATAAGAGAAATTTATGAAAGGGTTTTCCTCTCTGATAGAGAGAGGTTTTTCCTTGGTAGAGAGCCAACATCTTGTGTTCTTGTTCTTATGTTTTTCGCACCAGTTTGATGAAAGTAAACACACATGCATTAATAAGAAGAGAAGAAGATTAAGATAACACGATAAATTGTAAAAGAGATTCCAAAATTGTTATCAAGTCTAGAAGAATCTTGTTATACCCCATTGCCCTAGATTCTTCAGCAAAGTATCGGAGCTAAGGTGACACATCAACGAAAGGGAATCTCAAGAACATCCGCAAGGTTGAAGCATCGAGCCAAGAAGTCTCAATCACATCAAGGACAAGAAGGTCTATCATCTATCATTCATCATGGAATACTACAAAGAAAGAAGAAACGCCTTGTATAAAGGCACCTACAAGAAGAACAAATCAAAGAGGGACCTACATGTTACACTGAAATTTTTCACCATGACTATCTGCAGTTAATATGGCTCCATCAATAGTCATATTATCCTCCTTGTCAAGCCTCATACCTCTTCTCTTCATGTCAAACTTCAAAAAGAGAGAAAGTCACTAAAAACATGTTTATCTCTGGGTACGCAGGTTCTTTCTACCTTGCCTGCGTGTACGCATCCCAAACACACTGTACCTACGTACTTGTACGCTCTGTAAGCCAAAGGATGGGTGCGTACCCCTGTAAAGGTCAAAAGGCGCGAGTTTCATCTTTAAAAAGTTACTTTAGGTCACTTCTAGATCCTTCTAGAAGAGTATTTGACGTGTATTGAGCGCCTCCATATGGTTCATGCATCCCTACGATAGAGGATCTTATCCCATCAAGAGAGGAGCTACCCCATCCAAAAGAGGGAGTATCCCATTGATGTTGGAACTGAATAACCTCCTCTAGAATACTATAAATACAGGCATTGGGCCAGAGGAGGGGAGGTGAAAAGCTGAACATTCTAAAGGGTAAATGTGCTGGAATTAGGACTTCAATTGTAACTTGTGAGGAGAGATCACCATCCTTCCTTGTTGCATTTGGAAGTGGGTGAGCTTGTCAAAGTAGAGGAAAACTCTTGCTGGACCCTGGGAGGAACTTGCAAACACCAAGGCTCAGGTTGTAATGGTTCCTTTTTTGTTTCCTTAATACAAATAAGTCCATTCTTCTCAAGATTTGTTGTTAATGAATTATTTCATATACTCCTTGGTCTATATGATGAATATGCTTTGTTTTATGATGAATATTCAGGTGTTATGTAATCGTTTGCTTTGTTAGTGTATGCAGGTCTTAAAGTGAAGGAGGAGCTCATCTGGATCAGCAAGGCTGGACTGCTACAACAAGCGTTTTGACCTAAGGTAGGATCGAAAAACACTTGGTTTCTCATAGAATAATGTATGTTTAGAGAAGGATTTCTCTTAATTGTCTTGTTTGTCACTAGAGAGTCTTAGACTCCTAGGGAGGTTAGTTTTGTCAGCAAAAATAACTCTTTCCGCATGAAAAATTGGTGACTCCACTGGGGAATCCCTTGCCTCATAGTTGACCAAATCATTGACATTCTTTAGCCGGGTTATGGGAGTCGACTTTGAGTCATTCGTTACCAAACCATCTGTTGTGTCGTTATGTGTTCAAGAGGTCTGTAAACAAAACATTCAACCGCAAAATACCTATCATTCATTGTGTCATCATTGAGTCAGTCCTTGCAGCAACATTTCTTCAACTTGAACTATGATTTCGTTTTGTAGGCTTGCCTGCGACGGGTCGCTTTCTATCGACATCACATTATCTAGAGAGTTGACTTAGAAATCGTCAGTACCTTGGAGTCTGCATGCATCAATGGCAGGTTTCTCGCCTTCGACGTCAGTTTTCATCATTGACTTGCGATCGAAGGATTCAATGAAATGTTCGACATCGACTCATTCATTCACATCTCATGGATTGTGCTGGGTACTTTGAGAACCATTGACATTACTGGTGGTCTCTCTCACGCTTGTTAACAGTTTACATCATTGACTGGTTATCAAGTGGTTTCTACCATGTTCGACATCGACTCATTTATTCGCATGGCTAGAATCGTACCAATTCGGGAAGTAGAGATGAAGA
>APFE031580820.1:0-17705 GCA_000404065.3 Pinus taeda
GGGAGGGGTGAAGACGGAGAAGCAGAGGAAATTGGAATAATGAGCGGAGAGGGGGAGTGCAGGGCTCGACCTCTGGGAGCCGAAGAGCCTCCTCTACGTGGAATTCCTCTGCTTCGAGGCATTGTGAACTCCTGCTTGCGACTTGGAGAACCGAGCAGCAGAGAATTGGGGGACGGGAAAGAGGCTTGCACAACCAGCTGAACATCAAGGGGAAGAAACCTGCACTCGGACTTACCAATACTCTGAAACAGGAAATGCCAATGGTGGGGAGGGAGCTGGGCGGTTATAACACTGCTAGGCCTCATGCTAGGCCAGCTATGAGGCGTAAATGCCCCTGCACTCCACTGACCTCCATTAATTCCTGAAGGTACCATAATCAACTCGCACATTAACCCAGGCTCGATAATCTGCTGTGAGATCGGCCTTCTTAAATGCGACCAGGTGGGCATCCAGCTGCCGAGAGGGTGTTATACATGCTAGGCAAGTGATCGAAAATCACTCGCATCCAGGTAATATAAATTTCATCATTACTTTACAACCAAAGTATAAATATAAATTTCATCATTACTCTACAACTAAATGTGAAATAGTAAACACATTTATTAGTTTTCAAGGTTTTTCATTTAATTTTTTCTAAAGGTTTTAGTTGCATAATTGTACTTTAATAATGAATGTTACATGGATAATGGATATGGTTGGTATTTGTGTTTATTGTTTAAATTTAAAAGGGTGTAAAAAATTAATAGGTTGCTAGGGTTTGGGCAATTTAAGGAATCACTGGATTATTGGGTAATCTTAGCAATTTGTCACTTCTTTTATCTATTGGATAGAAAGATTCAAGCCATGGTGACATATTTTTCTTCCATTTCTTTCTGTTTTTCTTTTTGTCACATTTTGAGGGAATAAACACAAAATTATTTAGAGGATTCTTTATCAAAGAGGGTTCTCTGCTTGGGATGCGCAAATTGGCTAAGAATTTCTTGACAATGACATCATCCGTAGCACGGGCTTTTTCTCTTTCTGAAAGGTATTCTCCATCTCTTGGAGATTTCTTGGATCTTTTGCTTTTTGTAGGCTTTATCATGAAGCTACTTTTCTGGAATTTCAGTGGACTAATTCTGGTCTTTTCAGCCTCATATCTTCTTATTTAGTATCCTTGCAGGACAAATGGTATATTAGATATATGATATCTAGGTTTCTTTACTTTTTTTTGCTGGATACTATGTCAGTAATTAGTTGGTTATCCTGAGATACTCTGAGGGCTGAGAAGCTCATCTGAAACATGTAACCGTTTTTTATCAATGAAAGATATGTTGTTTTTTTCATTTGAAAAAAAATGTGAAGGTTTGGGAATATCAAAAATTGAAGTTAGTAGAATCTTACACATCCCTTAGTCTTTAGAACAAGTAATCCATGACATTTAATGCTAGATCTTGAATTAGCTTTAAAGTCTAAGATGACTGTCAGATTCTAGAAAATCAGGGCCGAAGCTTGCCAACGTTCTATGCTTTTTCTATATAACACGGATAGGTATTATTTACATGGGAACTATGGAAAACCATAATAAAATTATGTATTTATTCTTTGATTTCCTTGAGGTCACATGGGTGGCCAATTCATGGTGTGTTTAGAGAAGAGTACAGATGGAAAATTTTTGTAGCATTTTACAAAAATTCAGATGGAAAAATTCAGTGAAGTTAATAACGTCTAACACGTTTCTTAGTTTCAAACAAGTAATCCATGAAATTTAATGCTAGATCTTGAATTAGCTTTAAAGTCTAAGATGACTATCAGATTTTGGAAAATCAATGCGGAAGCTTGAGACGCTCAGTGTTTTTCCTACATAATGCAACGAGGGATTATTTATATGGAAATTATGGAAAAACATAATAAAATTATGTATTTATTCTGTGATTTCTTTGAGGTCACATGAGTGGTAAATTCATGGTATGTAAATTCATGATATGTTCAAAGAAGAGTATAGATGGCAAAGTTCTGTATTGTTGTTTTGAATTTTCATCTAAATAAGTGTGTCATTTGTGGATCTTGATTGCTTGGCTTAATTGAGAAGTATTGCAGAATACATTAAACTACGTACAATGAAAGAGATGATCTCTTTGTTTTTTTGATGTGGAAATAGATGTGAACTCATAATAAAGAGGAGTGGTGGGGATTTGCATGATGATTGGTTGGCTTCATAGGGTTACTAGTGATCTATAAATTGAATTGACACCTTATCAATTCCCACTACAAAAGTCCCATTGCTTTTGCTTGGGAATTTAACAAGTGCAAGAACATAGATAAAGTCAGAGCGAAAGGTATTCCAATTATGTTCATTAGATTCATGGAGATTTTTGTCGTCGTATTGATTTGTATTGGGACTGGGGTGTTTTTTTAATCGGGTCCTTAGTTCATTTCACAGAAGCACTGACTAATTAATTTCATGCAAATTAATATTAATTGATTGGTTGCAGTGTTAATTAATTGTAGACACTTGGTGACACTGTATATCTTTTTAAAATTTTTAATATTTAAAAATTTTTTATATATTTAACAATTAAAATTTAAAAGCATATAAATTAATCACTTCTATATGCATTGACAAATTGAAAAAAGAAATAAAAATTTTAAAAATTAAAAATTGGTTTTTATTTTCAAAATATTTGATTTAATATTATAAATTTTCAAAAACTTTTAATAAACTTTATAGATTGTTTCAAAAGTTTGAAAATGAAAAGTTTTTATTTGTTTTTTTCCGAAGAAAAAATACTAGTATCTTCATTATATAATAAAGAAAATACATTTTGCAGATACACTTTAAAATGTGCATTTAATAAAGAAAATACATTTTACAGATACACTTTACATTAATAAAGAAAATGCATTTTACAGATACACTTTAAAATGTGCTTTTAATGTAACTCAGAGCCAAATAGTCTGTAATCTGATAAGCAAAATGTATATATGTGGTATACTTTCATCAAGTACAATAGTGCCAAAAAAAAGTATACTTGTTTAACTAAGTATCTTGATCATCCAAAAGTCAAAAGTCGTAAGTGTCTGCATACAAAAATATGTTTGTTTCATACAAAATGGTTGCTAAAGCAGCATTATTGTATATAAATATGCATAAGGAAAATTAAATATGAAGCCCCTTTTCAAAGGGGCAAAGATGATACTAAAGCTGTGTTGAACTTCGAAACTTTGTCACCATCGACAGACCCTGATCCTAGAGGAGGCCTTCTTTAGAAAGGCGATCGGTCCCGTTTCGTTCCCAGGGCCCAACGAGGTCAACTGAGAAGGGTCTACCGGAGCGGCTGCCAAGGGAGGAGATGACACTGAGTCACGCAACGAGCATGTAACCATCACCAGGTTAGGAATGGACGAAAATTTATTCACCACATCCTGTGCCAAACCACTCATGTAACCATCACTAATGGACGAAAATTTATTCACCACATCCTGTGCCAAACCACTGCCAAATAATATAGCAGTAGTTTATAATGCGATTTTTTGAAAGTTTTTCTTGTGGGTTTTTCTGGTCAAAATTCGACAGTAATTTATTGGAATCTCAAATTTGATAGCTAGTTTCTGCACAATCAAAGCGTCCCAAGGGTTTTTCAGGGTGCTGAATCTAAACATGCAGTTAAAAAACTATTTTCACTGCAACAAATTAAGATTTAACCTCAATTTCTTTCCTGGGCTTCCATCACCAAAATCTCCAAAAAATCACATTATAAACAACTCCAATAATATGTCGGCATCAACAACACAATGCCAGGGTCTTTTGCTTCTTTTAGGAAAGAAGCTCCTGTGAATTACCTCGAAAAAACAAACTGCAAGAATGCACCAGGTGACCAATATTGTGATAAAAACGACATCAAAAAGGTAAACCCTTATATTCCAAGTCTTGTAGTCACGGGGAACCCCTTTGCCAATGTCCATAGTAGCATGTAAGCGCTTACACAAATCCAGACATACCAATACTCGGGCAACAAATTTGTCCTTTCTCGACATGAAGGAGTAATGGACATCCAATAAGTGACCCAACAAATTCACCAAAACTTTGAACGTTCCACATGTTTGAGGGGAGACCCGGAAAGCGCACCCACAGTGGAATTACATCCATCACTTCCTTGCGGGCATCAAAAAAGTGGTAACCATAATTTGAATACGACTGGCTTAGAATCAATAGACCAAACCTCCTTAACCACCCTATTTACATACTCTTTGGATTTGAAGGATAAGTGAAGCCTACCCATCGCCAACAAAATAGATTCTGGATCCTCAGAAATCACAGGTGCAATGAAACTGTCATTCCACTTTAAATGCAAATTTCCTCCCATGCACACGAGCCACAAGGGAGAACTCTGCCACAACCGCCACATCAACCATTTTCAGCTTGTCCCCACACATAGACTATAAGGAGCCGACGAGAGATCACCTTTCAAAACCCTCACCTTATTTTTTGCATAATTTGGATGGTAAGCCAGAAACCCCACTAGCCCGTTGAGCATCACAAGCAACGAAACCCTCACCTTCTTTTTTGCATAATTTGGATGGTAAACCAGAAACCCACTAGCCGGTTATGTACCACCGACAACCTCCTGATGAAAAACCCAAGGCCCAGAAACAATAGGCAGATTAATGACGAGAAAAAAATGACTTCCCAAAGTTTGTGGGCCCCCTTGTCATTTGAATGAAGCTCCGACACATTTAACGCAACTGCTACAAAAACCATTTCGTGGCCACGATCATTGACACCCTGTGGTAAAAGGAATGTCGAAGAACCCCACTTGAGATGGTAAAGGGAAACCCACCATTTAAACCCCTGGAAAAAGGATGCGACATATCCAGGAAAACCTCACTCGAAAGTATGGAAAAGCCCGAGACAAACCACCAACCGAAGGGTGAAGTAGAAAAACCCCCCGAATATATGAAACCACCACTTTTCACAACAATCCCACTAAACGTACAAGTGGAAACCAGTTGAAAAACCCCAGATAACGTAATATTAGGGCACCGAGATAACTCGAGCAACGTTTAAAATTGAACCCTTCCTAGCCGCTCCCGGCCCTTTTTAGAAGGGATAAAAGAAAATTACACTTTGAAAAAAAGTTAAAATATCAAAATCACTGGTCAATTACAAAGGTTAGATTAAATTTTTACATTTCAAAAGAAAGGTAATATTTTTAATAGCGCGTCAATACTTTTTTAAGTTTACAATAATTTCGAGTCTATATTAGTGCATAAATCACTTTGACTAGTGATAGTTTCGTAGAAGAGATTAGTCAAAGTCCAAATGACCTCATACAATTTAATAGTTATGTCATGATTAGGGGATGTTTCCAGGCCCCCAACTTACGTCAACATGACGCAACTTGCAACAATAAGACATGCAACAGTCATGGTAATATTACACCTAGCATAGGGCGACAGAGCACATTGAATAACCATTCAACAACTGTGCACGTGATCTTGCTCCTCCGTGATTATCCTTGAGTGCTCTTTCCCTGCATCCATTTTTTCCATTTTCATTTGAATTGCAACCCATAATCCACAGAAGTACAATAAGACATGCAACAGTCATGGTAATATTACACCTAGCATAGGGCGACAGAGCACATTGAATAACCATTCAACAACTGTGCACGTGATCTTGCTCCTCCGTGATTATCCTTGAGTGCTCTTTTCCTGCATCCATTTTTTCCATTTTCATTTGAATTGCAACCCATAATCCACAGAAGTAGAGTTATCATTCGATGCTAGACTATAAGGTATTTTTCATTAACCTCCTCATATCTTCATTAACATTTGGTTTTTTTCATTCTATGGATTCTTTAATGCAACACTCCTTGAAGTAATGATGGGCTTTATGGTCACACAATTTATCCTGGGCACCATAGAATCCACACCCCAGTAAATCAACATTGTGGCTAGATACCTTGAATGCAACTGCTTGCCATCCTTCCATTCCAGGCATGGGTGGTTGATTTGTTTTCTACATTGTTAATGGTGCAAATTTTTATTATCATAATTATATGAATCAACCAATTATGAAAAGAATATCTATTTTATATTGAGGGTATTAGACTCCACAAGTATAATGCTCTCATTCAAAATCTTACTTATTTTTCTTCGTTGCTTAAATCCATACAGATTTCTTGTCCAAGTACCATTTTTCATGAAGTGTTTGTCCTCTATCATAAGGCTACAATTTTCCTTGAATGTTACAAAACATAATTCAACAAATCAATGAATAACCTCTCAAGAAATCTATAGTCAAATCCTTTGGCATGTTGCTAAGGTTGAATTTTTTCTATCTCAATCTTGTTAAAGAATTTTTGATTTATGTATTTACTTATTCTATTTATTTATTTATTTAATAGTGTAAATATTGAAAAATGTCTCCTATTCGTCGTGCTAAGAAGGATAAAATGAAATTGTCAATTGTTGAATCATTTGGTCTTACACAACATTCTGATCAACCATGTAATATTCAAAATTAAGTTGATGCTCATCTACATGAATATGATGAATCAAATAATGTAGAGCTTGTTGAAATAGAAAACCCATCAAAGAAACACAAAATAATATTCAAATCTAAATAGAATACAAGGTTTCCATGGGCTTATGTTTTAAAACATTTAATGGTAATGAAAGGATAACATGTTCTTGCCGTGTTAAATTTAAAAGCAAGACTCCATTTTCAAAAGAGGGAACTACCACTCTTCAAGTTATTGGTATAAGTGGCCATGCAAAATCAAAAGCACAATTTTTGTTTTACAAATTTTGAAGGGAGAAAGCCATTAAAGCAATATTCCAATCACTAAACATGTAGAACTAATGGTAAATAGTAGGAAGGAGAAAATTATATCAATGATTGAAAAGATGTATTTTGTTGCTATAGATGATTTATCTTTAGACATGTATAAGTCAATATGTGACTTGAATTGGTATAAATGCACTCCACGCATGCTTCTAACAATGAAATTTTTGCATACACAAATACCACGCCAAAAAAATATTTTCTTCAAGTTTCTAAAGAGGTGTATTGGAACAACCTAAAAGAGAAGATTTTGCATAGGTCATTTTACTCAATTTCAGTTGATGAAAGAGCTGATCAAATTATGGAACACCAATTGATTGTTTATATTACGTATTTGACGAATGGAGGAAGAGGTCAATGTTTAACAATGTTTAATTCAAATAAAGGATGGAATAGCTCAATGTATGTATGATCTAGTGAGAACTCTTTTAGTATAAATGGATTTATATTTGATGAATTTTGTTGGTTTTTGTTGAAATGGTGCATCTTCCGTGAGGGGTATTCATGAAGGTTTATCCCATAAGCTTCGTATGGTCCCGATTTATTAGTTATCCATATCATAGCTCAAAGGGAATCATTAACAAGAAATGAGGCTTCATCTCATTTTTCAGAGTTTCAATATATTAACAAATTTGAAACAAAGTCTATTCATGGCTTGGAAAATCAATTAAAAGACATGGAAAATTGAGAGAGATAATAAGGTCATGGAAAGACTTGTTAAACTCATGCATTATTTGTTAGGATTGGGAGTTAGGGGAGAAAAAAAGTATGAGTTGGCAACAATATTTCAAGTGAAAATTTGCATCCATATACTTGCAAACATGCTTTTTAAATTAAATAAGTTGAATCAAAAGTTCGAAGAGGATCATGTTGATATTACATATATTGAAACTACTTTAGATGTTTCTATTAGCATGCTTCGTAAACGATTTTTGGAAAGCATTTTTGGTGTAGATGCAGTGCATATGTCTTCTTTTTTAGTTAAAGCATAAAGAGGAATGCTTGAATTTGCAGATAGTACAGCTGCACAGTTATGGTACATTTACATCCATTGAGGTTCAAAATTTTTTCAAAGATGAAAATATTTGGGGCTACTATATGATTGTACTCTTTTGGGAAAATGTTTTACTGTAAAGGTGATTAAATATTTAGACATGAGATTCATAGATTTACATGCATTTAATGTGGCTAAGTTGTTCACTTCTCAACATTATTATGAAGAAGTGAATGATATGGGTTGTCCAAAAAAAATATAGTTGAAATGTTTATGTGAAAAAAATTAGTGTTGGGGAATCATCTATTGTGGATATTGCTAGATGTTTGGATGAAATGAATGAATTTATTTGTGCTATTTGTAAATCATAACCTAAAAATCATATGTATGATTTGAGACCTATGTGGAGATGAAAATGAATGGTTTGAAGACTTTCCATATTTGATGCAATTATGGCAAGCTATTCTTGTTATCCCAACAACCACATCAGTGTGTGAAAGAGGCTTCTGAAAATTAAACAGGATAAAAAATGATGATAGATAAAGACTTTCATTGGAGACACTAGATATGTTAATGTTTCTATCTCTAAGTGCACATCATGCTCTAAATGAGGTAGAGTGGAATGCTACTTATGATGTATGGAAATAAATGAAAACTAGAAATCCATTTCTATTGGGAAAACATATTTATATTTTCAATTATGTAAGTCCAAATACTTTTGAAGATCATCGAATGAATAGAAGAAACATATGTTTACCTTTTTTAATGGAATTTGAGAATAGTTGAAACTATTTCATTATGGATTTTTTTGAGGGGTTTATTTACTATATACTTTTTAGTAGAAGTGATTCTTTTTTTATAACTTTTCTTCCTTGAAGGGTTAGATAAATATATGGCCTTCCAAATGAAATTAAGAGTAGACCTTCAAATTTGACCACTGAACTCGAGGTCTGCGTTTGGACCCAGACCAATAACGAGGGATCGAATTTGATGGGCAAATTGCCAGTTACATGATGGTTTTCTTGTCAAATAGAATTTGAGTAGGCTTAATGATTAAGAGCATGTGTTTCCTCGTAAGAGGTCACAGGTTCAAAATCAGAGGGGTAGAGTATGTATGCCTTCGTAGACTTAAAATTCAAATCGCCTTGTGCCACAAGTAAGGGGGTTCTCATACATCAATTTGGTGTTGTGAAAATGGGCGAGGGAGGTGTGAAAACCGTCAAATTTAACGAGTAAATCTGTTTTGAAATTCCAACCTTGCCAACACCCCAGTCAATACTATTCCAACCCTACCAACACCCCAGTGAACACCCCAGTCTACAGCTAAAGACCCCACTAGAGACCACGATGATATTTGAGGAAGAAATGGACCCATTAAGAGTATTGTAATGATATTTAGGAAAAAATGGACCCCATTAATAGTATTGTAATATAATTTCCTTCTACTTTCCATCATATCCCTAGACAACTCTGACAAAAGCATGACAAACCCAACAAAATCCTCGGAAAATAATGGGATAAACAAACCACTGATAGAATCCCCAAAAATACCTCCATGAGGAAACAAACAATCACCAATAAAAATCTATGCAAAAACAACGGTCGAAGCACACAAGGATTAAACCATACCTCATCTTCGTTCCCATATAAGAAAGTAAAAAGTGTATATAATAACTCTCACAGGTTACAAAGGTGAATGTTTTTAAACGATAAATTGAGTATATAACCTGCCTTTCCACAAGTATAATAAATGTTACTTGGAAGTTATATTTCCTACCTGTGAAAATGAAATTATTATTTGAATATATTAGAACTATTTGAAAGGAAAATGAAAAACTTAACCCATGTCCACGTCATGTATTTCTTCTTAGTGTAGGCGTGAAAATAGTGCAAAATAGAAAGTAGCTATAAATGTGAATTTTACGGGTTAATTAATTGTATTTGTGTTTTTTTTTTTTTTTTTTTTTTAATGTTATATAAATATTATAAAATGAAGTAATGTTAAAAAATGAATATTATAAAAGAACAGACACACATATATAATATTATTCTACAGTGGTTGTATAGTTGGGGCACCTCACTTGATCTCGAGATGTCAAGAGAAGTAGAAAACACAAGGGAAAGTAAGATACTTTCCACTTGATAGCTTGCATGGATAATTCGTTGCCACATGAGGAGACATGTACATGGTAAGTTACTAGTTTTTGCATAGATGCAGAGCTGGCTCGTGCAGAGTTTAGGGAATGTACACTGCCACTGGTTTTCATACAATGTTGAAAGAAGGTGGTTGCAAATTATGGGAGGTCATGGCCAGAAGCAGGCAAATAATGTCGAAAGATGGCGAGAAGGAGATCAACTAGTAAGGAGATATCACCTCTACATGCTTTTAAACAACCAACCATGGTAGGAGACAAGTAAAATTGGAGTTCTTGGGTTAGCATAGATAATCCATGGAACAATTGAGGCTAGGGGGGCTGATCATGATCTTCAGTATTGACTTTTCAATATTTTCTCCATCTCAGACACCCTCCCACAAAGGAGCTAGTAGTTGCAAGTTCAGTTTCTTGGTCTTGCCCCCTTAGAATTCTATTTCAATCTTGAATTCTCTCGTAAGTGGTTTTCTTATTTCACATGTTTTATATGCTTTTGGTTATTTTCTCCCCTCTTTGGGTTCAATCGTATTTCAGGGTCTATTTATGACTTAGTTTTCTCTCTTGGTCCCTTACACTGCTATGCTTTCTTGCTCCTTCTCTAGTCTCTTCCCTTGTCTCTTTCGTTGACTTGTTGGTTGCCCCTCGCATCCTTGTTTCCTTCTCCTCCGCTATCATTCCTCCCCCATTTTGTTTCATTAATTCTCTCCCCTTCCTTGTTTTATGCTTCTTGGCTCCCCTCTTGCCCTCCTCTTCTCCCTTCCCCCCTTCAATATTTCCCTACCATGTTACTCTCCCCTTTTTCCTAGCCCCTTGTTAACCTTCTCCTCATCATGGCTACGCACATATTATTTAGGTTTCCTCGTAGAAGCAGATGGGGTTGATTTGGTCCTTCCTCTCCTCCCAAATTTTTTCCTCCCTTCATTTATGGCACTCATACCTAATCAACTGCCAAGGAAACAATAGAAGATGTAGCTATTCAAAGAGAAATCTGTGACATGGAAGAACAATTCATGCTATCCCAGAGGTTTATTCTTGACATGCACATGAAGCAAGAAATTAGAGGATATTTCCCATAAATTGGGAACTCAACCATTGCTAGAGTGTCCTATTACATGCACACCATTAATTTATATTGGCATATAGAAACTATAATGGGAAGAGTCCTACAAGATAGGGAAAACACAAAACAAGAAATCATTATATGAATGGTAGAGCTTCTGGAGAAAGTGGACAAAATAAACAGAAAGGTCACATTGCTAACTAAGACTTTGAAAAACATGGAGTCTTCCACATTAGACTCTGATAGAGAGACACATTTGCTTAGCCCAGAGGAAACCCCTGGAGAGTGAAGATCAACAAGTCACTACTGTGCAATCGAAGTTTAATTTCCAATAGTCTCTTTATGTTTTTAAGTTTATCTTTGTTTTTTAGTGAAACACTTTGTACAATCTTTTTGTTATTGGAATTTCAAATTAAAAACAACATGAACAATAAAAAAAATTATACTTATATTATTGCTTTGGTTTCCCAATTAGTAGTGACAATCATCAATATATATTAATGTTTTTGATATCAATATAATTATTCTAATATTAAAAAAAAGACATATATAATATTAACTTACAATTATAAATTAACTATATTAAATTTTTAAAATACAAGTAAGGTTGATAAGTACATTTTCCATAATTTTAAGTCATATTATTTGAATTAATGTTAAAAAAAATATATACATTAACAAAATATGAAAGATATTATAATATTTACAAGAATTTTTGTTCTTTATATTAAAAAAAATAGTTTATAAATTAAAAGTCAATTCTTCTTCATACTTAATAGTTTTGAAATTAAAATAGATTTAATCTACTCAATAATTTCACAATCAAAATTCAAATAACTAAAACTTTTAACAAACTTAAAATAATAATGGTTGTAAATTAAATTAACCTTAGTCATTTTCATAATACTTGAAAATACATCTATTTTTAGCTAATTTTACATTGAAAACATCAATTATCATTTTTGCTATCTTTGGCTTGCCACCTTAGAAACCATACTGGATATAACAGAATATAGAGTATGGCAACCAAAATTAAAGCTGATTGATAATCCAAAACTTGAAAAGACATAGATATAACATTGCCTTAGCATGGGGGAACTAGCAACCAGAACCAAAATAGGTAGCCTTTAGAGGTTGTAGAGTCAGAAGTAGCAAGGAAAAGAAACTAGACATATACTCTAAGAGTAAGAAATTAATAACCCAGATGGGAAAGCAAGAGAAGTAAGAAATGAAACTATGATATGTATGGAACTTGAGCATCAAGAAGACAATGAGGTGTCAAGGTTGATGGGTTGTTCTTAAACCTTGAATGGAGGTGGAATTGGAGAGTTGGGCAACGATCCATCTCAAGCCTGGAAAGCCTCCCTTCCACATCCAACTTGAGATCTTTGAGCTCATCTAGTTTGTGCATGAGGTTGACCTAAGTTTGTTTCATATCCATAAGAATCTTTCCCAACAATAGCTCAATGTGCTAGTACAAGCCCATTTTATTAAGATAATGGTTTTGAAGACATTTGGAGTTGTCTGTGTTAGGAACCCAAGAGGTTATGTCAGTTATGAACT
The DNA here is from genome assembly GCA_000404065.3 of Pinus taeda. Lineage (NCBI taxonomy): Eukaryota > Viridiplantae > Streptophyta > Pinopsida > Pinales > Pinaceae > Pinus > Pinus taeda. The sequence goes on from APFE031580820.1 coordinate 12,600, forward strand.
TTGAGTCCAAAGTGTCTTGTCTTTTTTGCCAAATTTTCTCTTCTACAAGACAAATTTCCTCTAGAATGTCTAGAGATGTGTATTCATGGAAGCTATAGGATGAAGTTTCGACACAAAGTCTCACTCTAGAGCCTCCCAAAGCACCATGAATTCCACCTCCATGTCGACAATGAACTCATTGGCATGTCATGGCAGCTATAGGTAGCAGGATGTCATAGAGACTTAGATGGGGCTAGTTGGGAAGCTGCAAGAGCTAGCTATGTAAGAAATTTACCATACTATTATGGCAGGCAGGTTGCGCTAGTGACGAGTTCAAGGCTAGTCCCTCTCCATTTGAGAAAGCCACTAGGGGAGGAGGGAAATTTAATTGGGTAGGCGAGGGGTTCCACACTCGAGTAATCAAACAATAATCCAAATGCATAGAAAATGGAGGAAACATCAGGAAGAGGCATCGAAGGAGCGACAAGAATGTCAACCAATGACCTAAGAGGAAGAACATGGTGGAGTGAACAAACTTCACACAAATGATGAAGCATAAGACATGATAAGGGGCCTCTACCACCCATATTGGGAGGCGAGGTCCCATTAATGTGCCTTGGGGTTGTGGAATGTGAAAATAATGGGTTGTAGATGGGCCTATCATTTTAAAACTAGATATTAATGCTTCAAAAGCACCTTCATTGGGACAAAAGTAATTTAATATTAGCAACCTAGATCCATCTAACTTTGGATCTGTCATGCACTAAGAGGGATCAAATCCCTTGAGGTGCAAACATTTCCTCAAGTTCTAGACTCCAAAAAGAAGTTTCCATGGAGACAAATTATTTATATTAATAACTAAATATTTAGTTAAATATTTATCTTGTTAACTAAATATGTATCAAATCCATATTGAGCATAGACAAAATCAAACATCCCCCTCATACCGGACTGTACATTGCACCTCTCAACACAAAAGAAATAAAAAAGAAAAAATATATATTCATTATATATTTTATAACATAAAATAATCTAACAAATGAAACATTCAATTAAATGATTAAATAATTAAATCAATTAGACTGACTATCAATAGGACCAAAAAATGGAATAAGTGCTACTAATTATGTGGGAGGAATGGATACATGTGAATGGATAATAACCCAATATTTACAACATCTATTTAGACTTTGCAATCATATAGAATTACTAAAAAAGGAGAATTCAATTCCAACATCGTGAATAAACATTGGAAAAGGCCAAGCACTATTGTAATAGGTTTGGTATTTACATTACAGATGGATAATAAAAGGAAAGTCATCGTTACCTTCCAACAATTGAACCAAGTCTTTTGTGTAGGTGGACAATACCTTTCCTTTCCGTTGTTACAACCTTTTGGATCTCGTAGTAGAGATGATTTGAATAGTAATGTTATCATACTTTGGCTCACTAGAACTCTTTATTGACTCAACATAAGGAGATCACTTGGTCAATTTAGGACAAGAATTAATTGATATGGATTCCAAAATTTTAAAAAAGGAGCATATGGAAGCATTTATGTGTTTCTTTTATATATCACCTATTGGATTCTTAACCATAGTGAGAGGCATTAGATTGTAAACTTTGGGTAATTTATCATTAATATAATGGGATAATGTGTCACAAGAATGGCTATTATTTAACCCTTTACATTTTTGAACAACTACATATTACGAGGGTATCATAAATGAGATCCAACTCATGGTGTAATAACATCGCCCATATTACGAGGGTATCATAAATGAGATCCAACTCATGGTGTAATAACATCGCCCTAGAATTATTATTGGAATATGACATGCTATAATTGACATGGTAAAGTCTCTGTCCATTTTTGTCAAACATCTACCTAGGATATCTTACTCTTGATAAGAGTTTGCAACTTTTTTGGATTGGTGGAATATATTTTGTTTCCAAACTCAATTATGAATCATGACCTTGTAGAGTTAAATGAATAATTATTCAAATTCACTTGCATAAATAAGATAAATTCAAACAAATAAATGAATGATAGATAAAATCTAGACTCGTTGTAAATTATGGGGGAGAACTTGAATAACTTCCAATGATATGGAATGAGCTAAAATATCAAGAATCAACCATTTAATATTATAAAAATTTCCTTACATTTTAGCCAAAACCATTGTCAATACATGAATAAATTCTTAAATGAAAGTTCGATAAGCATAGAACAAATTAACTTGAAACAAAATTTCAAATGGCTTTTAAAAGTCATCAATATATTTAATTATTTAGTAATGTTGTTTTATATATATATGAAAATTTTAATTACATAGTATTTGTATTTTGTCAATTAAATTATTTAGCAATGTGTTTTTTATTTTAAAAAATATTGGTGTGCTTTATAATATAAAACACACTAGAAAAATAAGTTTAGGAAAAAAATGTGTTCATTTATCATAAATGCATCAAAATATACAATGGAAAATGCGTATGAATTTCATTTTTCTAAATGTATATGTTTATAAATGAAAAATATAATTTTTATTTCATTATTTTGCTAGAGTTTAAAGGGGGAATTTATGCAAGGGAGAATTATTAGCAAATGTTTTAGAATAGGTAGAAGTCTCTAAAGAACCAAATTTGTAAGGGATCACAGTAAGTCACATACAAATTTATAGAGGGGAAATTTAAGGTATGCCATTTCATTCTATTAATCATCTCAATCTTTCTCCAATACGATTCAAACAAATTTTTGTATATTCTCAAAAAAATAAAAATGTTTCATAGTTACCTTCAATCTTGAAAGCCCCAACTTTCTTATTGTTTCACTTGGTTTCCCTCTCTATAATTCACATTTTTTTTCTTTCTCTTTCAAGCAATATATTTTATAGGGTTTCTTTAGTTATGCATGGATCATTTGATATCATTTGTAATGGGACCACTCATTGCATTGGATCCCAAACCTTGTCATTGTCATTTAAAAAAAATCTTTCAAGATTGGTAGTATGCATTGTGTGGCAATAGTGCACCTATGCATATGCTCTTGTCAACAACATTGGTTAGTTTAAAATGTAAATAAAAACATTTTAATAAAAATTGCATCATGTTTTAAATTTGTTCATAGATTTGATGGTGTATAGTAAATAGTACTGAGGAATTGGTTCTTCTATTACTTTATAGAGCACCATGTGAATATAATTGTTTTTATATGTTTTCAATTTTGTATAGCATGTTAATCATATACCTATGCATATACATATGTAAATCACATTAATGCATACACACACGCACATGCACACGCACACGCACACGCACATGCACACGCACACACACACGCACACGCACACGCACACACATATATATATTTTGTAATTTCCATTAATTGAAGTGAAAAATACATTTTTACATATGCACATGTGCATATTCAAAAATTGTTTTGGGAGAAAATAGTTAAGCATCAAAAAAAAAAAAATGGGCTTTAAATCCCATATCATGACCTGTAAGATATTACGTCCATAGATAAATACAATTAATCAGTGGAATATATACAAAAGAAAAAGTCAAACTGATCAAGAATTAAATCTTGTAACCATGAAACAACACCAAAATTGGAGGAGATCATGAAATCTAGTCAACCATCTACAAGACTTCAAAGAAAGGCCTCTGATAATGCTCTTGGGTAGTTTCATTTAATTGTTCTTGGATTTTCCAAATCACCATAGCTTGTTTTTCATATGAAATAGTGTTCCTTTCCTTGTAGATGTGACAATAAGTAATCTAATCAAAAGAAAGCTTTAGCCTCAAAACTTCATCAAGAATTGGTAATAATTTGTGAGTGTGACATATGTTAATCTCCTTTAACCAATTAATAACAACCAAAGAGTCTCCAAAAATCTGAAGTCTTCTACATCCATTTTCAATGGAAAACAACAATAAAAGCTTGAGACTAAGTAATTATGCATAATTATTAGATCCCCCACCTAGCTTGCTTTGAATCTTAAAATAATGATTTTTAGATAGGAATAAGATAGCTCCACCACCGCAAACACCCCCATCAAGAGACACCCCATAAAAAATTCCCAAGGGATAGAACACTCCTCTTCTTCAACAATAATGATCTTGTTTCTGACTATCTCAACATCATTAGGAATTAAATTGTATATAACAATGATTTCGGAAACCACTTTGTCAATGGAGAGTGACTTTTGATTGGAAAATGTCTTTATTCCTTGCAAGCCAAATACCCCAGTTGAAAATTGGAGGAAGGTTCCTGAGTTTTTTTGGGAATGCATTTTCCCACCATGTTTTCTAGACATCTTTGTAAGAAGGACCCAACCACTTGATATTTAAGGATAAATGCAAGATTAATGTGTTCCACACTACAGAAGAATAAGGGCATTGAAGGAATAAATGAAACATTGTGATACCCTCTACATTTTTACACAAAGCACAACAACTTGGCTCCATGAATCATTTTTTTTGTGAAGTGTCCCTTGTGGGGGCCTTGTTTTCAAGAATGCACCATAAGAACAAATTTTCTTTAGTAGGACATCCTAGCCTCCATATTTCCTCCACCACCATTCTGCATTTCACTGTTCTCTATCAATAATGATGTACATATTTTTTATTTTTATTTTTTTATTTTTTTAAGTATGGGGGATTACATTAGATATCATTTTTGGGATTCAACCGCGTTAAGTAAGTCATTCAAACGTATGACCATTTCCATGAGAGGTAGTCATAACTGACTAATTTCTCATGATTTTTGAATAGTTCACTTAGCACTCATTGCATCGGGTGATGCTCACAGGGGTGAAGAAGTGGGATTGAAACTAGTGAAATGTGGAGAACGAATCACATAGCATCAATCATCACTTCCGGGGCTTGCACCCGGTAACCAGGACTTCCCAGGAGGTCACCCATCCCAGAACTCCTCTGGCTCAAGCGCGCTTAACTGTGGAGTTTTTCCCCACAATCAAGCCCACTTAGCTTGCTACCCCATTTGCAAAACCTTAGCAAGTATTGTGTCTCATGAACCATTCAAGTAGATCCCTTGACTCTTTTTGAATTTAAGTATGGGGGATTACGCAGAGCATTATATTAGATATCATTTTGGGATTCAAC
>APFE031580827.1:5740-62862 GCA_000404065.3 Pinus taeda
AAATTGCTCCATCTATAATATCCATGTTGCAGGATCCTTGCCATCAAACTTCCTCATATCGATTTTTGGAATATGGTGCAGCTTCGATCCAACATTAGAGTCTATGAAATCATGATGAACATTTCTTTTGTTTGCATCATGAGTTTCCTTTACTCCCCTTTCACCATTAGTAAGTATTTCTTGTAGAAAATTTGTCAAATTTGCCTTCAAATCTATCTTCAAATCATCAATCTTGGCTTCCATGCCCTTTATCTTAGATTCCATGCCATTTATCTTAGCTTTTGTTAGCTTTTGTGAGAGTGAAATTTGTTGCACTTGGTCTTGTAATTTTGATATATCATGTAGCATTTCTTCCTCTTCTTCATGAGTCATGCTAGAGCTTTCATATTGCTTACTAGGTGTTTTCATTTTCTTTCCTCGGGGCATCAGTTATCGATAATAATGCTCTACTATGCCCTTTGAATTCCTTCAAAATATTTTTTCAAACCAAGCTTAAGCCAAAATTTAAAAAATCTACACACATTTTTTCACTTTGTAGGAGCTCGATATTGCCTCTGATTTATCTCTATAATTTCAGATCATCCAGTTCTGAAATTGCGACCTGCAGTAGCCCTCTATGTCCTCTTTCCAATGCCACCAGTCTGACCCAAATTGGATTCTCCAATGAAGAGTTATGCCAAATCTCCCATAGTGACCTGATTATAGACTAATTCAATATAGTGAACTTGTACGACGTGCCACGTGTCCCTGTTTCGACCTTTGGCTCTGAAAAATATATAAAAGAAACTACAGTCTATCCTCTTTTTGTACCTTCTTACAAAATTTCAATCCAATGCTCAGAGAGCAAGTTATGATGATCTTCTCCAGGTCACCTGTTTGGAATGTAATTCAGGAATCAGTAAAAAGACCAACTTCCTCAGATCATATCTCCTCAAATATAGCATAAAAAGCTCTAAAAGTTGGACCCAAGGTTTAGTGCGATTTCGTATCAAATGGGTATTTTTTTTTTGCTTTTGAAACATCGCAAAAAAAAGGGTATAGCAAAAATGCCACGTTGACCTGTTTGGAGCAACAAAACCCTAGAATCCAAAGCTTTGATACCAAATGTTATGAAACCAGCTCACAAAAAGATAGAAAAGATAGTTGAACGCCTTAGAATTTAGTCTCTTTTTGGGGGAAACCTCCTTTACATTACATAAATGAACAATTCTTTGATGATACAAATGACAAAACCTCCTTTCTATATATAGAGTCTAAGGAGTCACAATATAACCCAGCCGACCTAAACAATAATAATATAAAGCACAAAAATAACAATAGAGGGATTCTATGGGGCACATTAATAAAAATATGGGGACAATAGGGGCACAACAATATTAATAAGGGATACAACTAAAATAGTAATGGGGTAATTCACTAGTATTATAGGGACCTAACACCCTCCTACAAGTTTTTTTCTGACCTTCTCCCAACACACTTTGTCCTTGAGACACCTGGAATTCGTTGACAGTCCTTGGCACACACTCTTATTTTTTCATTCCCATGCTTTTTGACCTAGTTCTCCCTTATGATGCCCTAGAACTCCCTAACACTCCTCAAAATGGATTGACAATGTCTAACATGTGTTATTATGCCTTTTCATTCCATGACATTCTCTGATACTCCTTAGTTATCATGCCCTCACAACTACCCTTACTTTTGTTGGGACTTGGGAACCCAATTAAGTCTTGCCTTGACTACAACAAATTGACCAAGTTACATTTACTATAACTAGGCTATGTCTTGTTCACCTAAGAATTGACTATAAATCATCTTAGGCTACTCATGTACAATTTCAACTTATCCCACTTAACTAGTGCTCCCTTGTGTTTTTGTGGCATTCCCTAACACTCCCTAACATGCATTGACACACCCTAGCACCTAGCACATCTTGGAATGTTTCCCTGGCCTCTAGCATGACTTAGTATTACCTATAATATCTTGTCGCTCCCTACTTAGAACACCTATAACTCACTTACACTTCTTGTCACAAAATCTTATTCATTCATTTCCATGCATTATTTTGAGTTAGTGCTCCTTTGTGTTTCCCTGGCACTCTCTAACACTTCCTAGCACGTGTTGGCATGCCCTGGCACCTATCACATCTTGACTGCAAGATGCCTTGTCACTCTAGCATGCCTTAGTACTGCCTAGCATACCATGTCAATCCCTCCTTAACACACCTAGAACTCACTACCACTCTCTGTCACACACTCTTATTCATTCATTTCCATGTATTTTGAACTAATGATCCTTTGTGTTTCCATACCAGTCATTAACACTCCTTATAATGCATTGACACACCTTGGCACTTTGTACATCTTGACATGCTTCCCTAGCACTCTAGCATGACTTATAACTTCCAATGATACCTTATCACTCCCTCTTTATCACACTTGGAACTTGCTAACACTCCCTATCACACACTCGTATTCATTAATTTTCATGCAATTGAAACTAGTGCTCCCTTTTGTTTCCTAACACTCCCTAATACTCCCTAGAATGCATTGGCACCACACCCTAGCACCTGGTACATCTTGCAATGCCTTAGCACTTGGGATGTCTTGTCATGCCTAGCATGCCTTGGAACTTTCTAGCATGTGTTAGCACTTATTGGCATTGCCTGGCACATGTTGGTACTCCCTAGTTGTTATTCCCTTATAGATAGCCTTACTTTTTTTGAGACTTGGGAAACTAACCAATTCATTGAAAAAATAATGTTGTGCCTAGCCCAAAAAATCCCTTTTTCTTGAAGTTGCTTTCTCCAGCCCCTTATCACAATCATAGGCTTGCCTCCTATAAGTCCTATTCTAAAATTCTCTTAACACACCTCATCCTTAGTACACTTGGAATTCACTTACACTCCCCAGCACACAATCTTATATGTTCATTTCCATGCATTTTGACCTGGTTCTTGCTTGTGAGGCCTTGACACTCCCCAACACTCCTCAACATACATTCACACTATCTGGCGTGTCTTAGCATTCCTTTTCATTCCTTAGCATGCCCTGATGCTCCTTAGCTATCATGCCCTCATAACTACCCTTACGTTTTTTGCAACGTGGGAACCCAACCAAATCCTGGCTCGACTACAACATCTTGACCAAGTTACAACTACTACAACTACACTATGACTTGTTCTCCTAACAACTTCCTTTAACTTGTCTTAGGCTACTCATGTTGAATCTCAAATCATAGAAATTAATAGGTTATGAAGACAAGGCTCATGTGAAACCATGGCCATAAAACAACTATGAAACATAGTTTACATCTTGACATTCCATAACATCTGGAACGTCTAACAATCCCTTGGCACTATGTGGCATGTGTTAGCATCTCATGCATTCCTTGGCATGATTTGGAACTCCCCATCACACCCTAGCACTCCCTTACATGCCCTAGCACTCTAGGATGCCTTGGCACTACCTAGCATATAACCTTGTCACTCCCTTCTTAGCACACTTGGAACTCACTGACACTCCATATCACACACTCTTATCTGTTCATTTCCATGCATTTTGAACTAGTTCTCCCTTGTGTTTCTGTGGCACTCCCTAACACTCCTTGGAACATATTGGCACACTCTAGCACCTGGGACATCTTGGAATCTCACACCTGGAACTCTAAGATTCCTTGGCACTACCTAGCATACCTTGTCACTCCCTCCTTAACACACCTAGAACTCATTGAAACTCCCAGTCACACACTCTTATTCTTTTATTTTCATGAAATTGAAACTATCTCTCCCTTGTGTTTCACTGGCACTCCATAACACTCCCTAGCATGCATTGGCACACCCTAGCACCTGACACGGCTTGGCATGTTGCCTTAGCCTCTAACATGCCTTAGCATTGCCTATCATATGTTGTCACTTCCACCTTAACACAATTTTTGCTCACGGATGCTTCCTGTCATAAACTCTTACTTGTTCATTTTCATGCATTAATTTCACCTAGTGCGCCCTTGTGTTGCCTTTGCGCTCCCTAACACTTCCTCGCACATGTTGGCACACCTTGGCACCTAGCACATCTTGGATGCATGTTGCCCTGACACTCTAGCTTGACTTAGCGCGCCTAACTTACCACGTCACTCCATCCTTAACACACTTGGAACTTGCTGACACTCCCTATCACACACTCTTATTCATTCATTTCCATTCATTTTAACCTAATGCTCCCTTGTGTTTCCCTAGTACTCCCTAACAGTCCTTAGCACGCATTGGCACACCTTAGCACTGGAAACATCTTCATATTCTTCCCTAGCATTCTAACATGCCTTATAACTGCCTAGCATGCCTTGTCACTCCCTCCTTAGCACACCTAGAACTCGCTAACACTTAATTTCCATGCATTTGAAATTGGTGTTCCCCTGTGTTTCCTTGTACTTCGCCCTCACACTCCCTAGCATATTCACCCCACTCCCTAGCACCTGACACATCTTGGCATGTCTATCATGCCTTGGAACTGTCTAGCATGTGTTAGTACTTCCTGATATTCCTCGACACACCTTGGTACTCCCTAGTTATCATGCCCTCATAGATAGAATTACTTTTTTTGCAACTCGGGAACCGAACCAAGTCATTGGAAAAACAATGTAGTGCCCAACCCAAAGTCTCCCTTTACTTGAAACTGCTTTGTCCAAACCCTTATTGTAACCATAGGTTTGCCTCCTACAAGTCTTATTTTGACTTTCTCGGATCCAAGTGGATGTTGGTGGCCACCCACCTATCCCACTTGGACCCCCACAACTATATCTTTCAGTTTCCTTAATTGTAGCACAATTTACTATTTTTAGCAATTTTTTTTCAGGTCCTCAACTTCAAAGGCGTTTTGAGGCCCTAAACGATGTTTTTGGTAAATCTGGGAGCAACATGGGTCCATGGACCCATGTCGCTTGTCCCAAAGTTGTATTCCTTGAATAAATCTTTATAAGAAGCTATGGTGTGCTTCAAATGGAGATCATATGCCAAAGTTACGACCCCATGAAGTTGATGTACCAATTTACCCAAAATGGGGCCCATAGTGTGGCGTTTCATCTCCTAGGGTTAGGTTTTTGGATGTTTAAGGTTCTCCATTATTTCTCAACAATAAATAGGCCTTCAAGCCTCATTGTAACACAGTTCAAAGGCATGTAGCCACCACATCTCTTCTCAGAGATAAGCTACCATCGCCCTAGCTCATTTATTTCCATTTCTGTTTGTAAGCATATTTCAGTATTTTACATTAATGAAATGAAGTATTATTTCTTCAGCATCTCTGTATTTATGGTTATTTCTGTAATTTGTTGCATTCCTTTTTAAATCTAGATCAGTGGTATTAGAGCGGTTTTCTCTTTCTCCGTTTTTATTTACATATCCCCAATGAGGTTGGGAGGTAAGGAGTTAGGGCTTGAAATGATAGAGCCTTTGCAAGACCAGCCTCGGAAATATCGACGACATCCCATGGTGGATGAAAAGAAAAATGAGGGGGCCAGAAATCCTATCAAAATCTTGCTCGAAGAAGCCCTCGAGTGACAAAGGAACATGATGATGGAAAATTTTGTCTAGATCCTTCAGCGACTACCCAAGGGCAATGCATCAACTTCCAACAACTACTCTGGAAATGCCACACCCTTTAAGGTACAAGTTAACTTTGGAATCCCCATATTTGAGGTTTAAATAGACACAAATGCCATAGATAAATGGTTAAATGTACTAGATGGTTATTTTATGTTCATGATTTTTCCATTCGGGAAAAGATCACTTTTGTACTTCTCAAAGCAGCCCCCCACGTCAAGGACTGGTGGGAAACCTACTGCGAGTAGAAGGATGAAAGTACGGGCTCACTATTTTTAGCCGCACCCACTTGGAATTCATTTTGGGATGCCATCAAGGAGCAGTACTATCCTGTCAAAAGCTATGAGGAGAAATACATAAAGTGGACCACGCTGTGGCAGGGAAGGCACCAAGACATACCAGAGCTCACAAATATTTTTAATACCCTTCATAGAAAGTTGGTTATCAAGGATTCTAAGCTGCATTTGGTACTCAAATACTGCAGATGCCTACATGGGTACATCCAGGATGAGATGGAGTTCCTGGACATCTCCTTTCTCGACATGACATACCATTATGTTGTCAAAATCGAGTAGAAGTTTAAAGAAAAGAAGCGAGACTTTGGATCTACGAATCCAAAGAACAAAGGACAAAGCCAAGGCGGGGTGACCCAAGACAACCTGTTGAAGCCGCAAGAAAAGAACAACACCATGAAGTCAAGGAAGGACACAAGAAATTGGTGTGAGTTCCATAAGAGCCCCACTCATAACACAAGTGAGTGTCGGACCAAGCAGTCATTGGTGGCTGAGATGAAGGCTTCAGAATCAGATGCATGTTCTGACCCTGAGTCAGAACCCAACAAGGGGAATGACAAAGGGAATCAAATCATTGATGCGGAGCCCAACACCACTGTTGCAACTGTGAAGGTCCAAAAGAATGAGCCTGAAGATGCAGAGGAGGGGGAGCTTCTTTTCTACTCACAGATGTGGGTGAAGAGTTCACCGTTGCAATTCATTGTGGACAGTGGTAGCCAAAAGAACCTCATTTCAGCAGAGGTCATGAAGCGGTTGGGCCTACCAACTACACCACACCCGTAGCGATATAGTATCAGGTGGCTTCACCAAGGACGAGATCTCCGAGTCCACCAGCAGTGTCACCTTCCCTACAACATCAAGCCCTTCACAGATGAGGTATCGTGTGATGTTGCACCTCTTGATGTTTATGATGTACTATTAGGCCAACCCTACTTATGGAGGAAAGATGTTGTGTATGAGTAAAGTCCTCATGCTGTTATTATTTCTTTAGGTAATTCATTATACAGGATACCGAAGGTAGCCCCACCTACTGCCACCTCTTTGGTCATTGCTAAGAAATACAACAAGCTCATCTCCCAGACTAAGAAATTCATTTTTTGTTTGGTTCACTCCCAAAGTAAGCGGAATATCGTCGCCACATCCATGACCCTCACGAAGGGTTCCTCCATGCAGCAACAGTCGTAGAGGGATACAGTCATGAAAGAATATAGGGAAATCTTCTCCTCACCCATAGGGGTAACGTTGCACTCTTAGGTCAAGCATTTGTCTGATCTTACTTCTGGAGCACCTTTACCCAATGGGCCGATCTATCACCACTCCATTGTGGAAAATTCCAAGTACAAGAAATGACATGATCAACATTGGGTGCCACACAAGTTTCAGGTGGGTGACAAAGTCTGGTTGCACTTGTAGAAACAACGCCTTACAAGAGCCCATCAGAAGCTCAAACCACTTTGATATGGTCCTTACACCATTACTAAGGATGTGGGAAATAGCACATCATTCCCCCATTCCTTCGCTTGCACCAAGTGTTCAATGTGGACCACCCTCGACCATACTTCCCATCATTACTGGACACATATGAGGTTGCAAAACATCTCACCAGGTACCAAGTTCAGCAGAAGTTTCCTCATCTCATGGAGGAACTCAACACAATGGGGACCATTGCTTCCTAAGGGGGAGAGAATGATCCATGTGGATGTTGGTGGCCACCCACCTATCCCACTTGGACCCCCACAATTGTCTCTTTCAATTTTTCATTTTCCTTAATTGTAGTACAGTTTCTATTTTTAGCAGTTTTTCGGGTCTTGAACTTCTAGAGCCGTTTTGAGGCCCTAAATGACATTTTTTGGGAAAACTGGGAGCAACATGGGTCGATGGAAGAATATTGCTCTGCCTAAAGTTTTAGTCCTTGGATAGATCTTTCTAACGAGCTATGGTGTGCATCAAACAAAGATCGTATGACAAAGTTATGACCCCAGGAAGTTGATGTACCAATTTACCCAAAACAGGGCCCATAATGTGGTGCTTCATCTCCTAGGGTTATGTTTTTGGATGTTTAGGGGTTTTCATTGTTTCTCAGCAATAAATAGGCCTTTGAGCTTCATTGTAACATAGTTCATAGGCATGTAGCCGCCACATCTCTTCTCAGAGATAAACTACCATCGCCCTAGCTCGTTTATTTCCATTTCTGTTTGTAAGCATATTTCAGTGTTTTACATTAATGAAATGAAGTATTATTTCTTTTGCATATTTGTATTTATGGTTATTTCTGTAATTTGTTGCATTCCTATTTAAATCTAGATCATCCTCCTAACACACTTTATCCTTGAGACTGTTGGAATTCATTGACACTCCTTGGCACACTCTCTTATTTATTCAGTTCCATGCAATTTTACCTAGTTCTCCCTTGTGATGTTTTGACACCCCCTAACACTACTCAACATGCATTGACACTATCTGGATTGGTTAGGACACCTTTTCATTCCTTGCCATGCCTTGACACTCCTTAATTATCATGTCCTCACAACTACCCTTACTTTGTTTGGGACTTGGGAAACCAACCAAGTCTTTCTCGACTACAACAACCTGACCAAGTTACAGTTACTACAACTAGATTCTTCCTTTTTAACCTAAGAACTAAATATAACTCATCATAGGCTACTCATGTCCAATTTCAACTTATCCCACTTAACAAGTTACAAGTTACCAAGTCAGGGCTCACGTCCAACCATGGCCATGAAACAACTAAGCAATATAGTTTACATCTTGACATACCATAACACTGGCATGTCTAACAATCCCTTGGAAACATAGTGTATATCTTCTTGACTTGGGCGCTCTTCTTTTGTAAATGTGACCCTTGATTATTCCATGAAAACCCTCAAAACATTCTTAAATGATGGGAAATACTCTTCATGTGTGAAGCTAGTGAAATGTGACAAGTCATCATAGTTACCTCCAAATATTTTATTTGTGCCTTAGGGAATATGAAAGATACCCTTAATACAAAACATGCATAAAAATTTGTAGCCAAGTTCCCCAAATTTGAGATGTTTCCATTGTGAAATTGTTCTTCCAAATATGTGAACTCAACAACAAAACACACCTTAAAATACATGAATGCCTCTCAACATGTGAAAGAAAAAGTAACCCTTACCCTAGTCTTCCACCCTTGGCAATTTGGGCCTTTTGTCACAAGGCATCTTCTCTTCTATGGAAAGAGGACATAAACAAGATTTTAGATGTTTCTAACTAGAGTACTCTTCACCTATGTCTTCCTTTATGCCATGTGATACAAATTCCAATTTTCATATTCTTGATTATGGCATTCTTCTTTCATACATGTGACCCTTGACTATGCCATGAAATCCTCCAAAATATTCTTAAAAAGTGGGAGCACCTCTTCATGCGTGAAGCTAGTGGAATGTGACAAGTTATCCAAAATTCCTCCAAATATGTGATTTGTGCCTTGGGAAATCTTAAAGGTATCCTTAATGGAAAAATGCATAAATATTTGTGGCCAAGTGCCCTAAATGTGAGTTGTTTCCACTTGTGCAATTGTTCCTCCTTTTGATGCTCAAACTGGCACCCTAGTTGTGCAAGACTCACAAGGTGTCACTTTGGGTCAACTCAGGGTTCTTGGAACTATCACCTTATCAATGAATCCTCTCACTTTGAATTACTTATTGAATCTTGGGGGGTATCCCAAAACAAAAAATTATGGGGTGTTTTATGTGACTAGATCACTAGCACTGAAAACCATCTTTGCGCTCGATGGTTCAACATCTTGGTGATCCCTATCATATTGATCATAAATTTTTTATTCATTATTTATTTAATTGTAACACCTCCAATAGATATTGATGGTGTTCATGAGACCATTTATGGTTCTCTTCTTTTATGGAAACAATATTATCTCCAATGCCATTATTCGATGAATGGCTACAGAACAGGGACCATATGAGACATTCATTCATGTTGTGAATGTAGTGCCCACACAACATAAACATTCGATGGTCTATCATATCCAAACACTTTATGATGGGTTTCATAGATACCCAACCTATGACGACAAGCTTCATTATATTGTTGAAGTTCGTAAGCAGTGGAAGAATTATATTCTACCAAAGGAAGTGCCCATCCACACCAATTGTAGGCCTTTTCCTACTCTAGATAATCCTTGGGAGTTATCGCCCCTAGATTTTATCTCATCTTTTCTCTCAACCAAGCATGGTATCGGATGTGTTCTCGTTGTTTCTGATTACTTCCTTAGGATGGGAATTTTGTCACCTTGTAAGAAGATTTTTGCAACAAAATCCACTCATAAGTTCTTCTTCGAGCATATTTTGGTTCATTTTGGGTTTCCAGAAACCATATTTCTTGATAGGGATAGTAGGTTCCTTAACATTTTTTGGTTTAACCATTGGTC
The DNA here is from genome assembly GCA_000404065.3 of Pinus taeda. Classification (NCBI taxonomy): domain Eukaryota; kingdom Viridiplantae; phylum Streptophyta; class Pinopsida; order Pinales; family Pinaceae; genus Pinus; species Pinus taeda. The sequence continues at coordinate 16,059 of APFE031580827.1, forward strand.
CATGATGGAAATCAAGCTGGACCAAATCCAGTACCTTCCATCCCTAGATTGATAAATAAAAAGTAGTATTCAATAGGACTATTATAGATGTCTTTAGAGTATACAATTGCGAGCATCCACTTACACATGTTGAAAGCCTTCCATATTTTCCCAATAAATTCGAGATAGCTCTTCATATTTCTATTGGCCACAAGATTTTTCAGGTGTGCTTGGGGTCCCAACAGTTGGCATAAATTGATGTAGCTATATTCATGGTATAACACATGAAGATACCTCCTATACTTGGAACGAGGTAAGTAAAGCAATAAATTTTGAGGAGCGTATCTGATGAATTCAACAATGACTTCATGATATTTTGTAGAAAGTTTCCAACTCCAAGTACAAGTAGATGCACAATCCATTAGGTTCCACATAAGCTTCAGGTTGGTGATGAGTTACAGTTGGACTTGCATAAAGGGAAATTGACAAACTCCCATAAGAAGCTCATACCAATTTGACACGAGCCTTACACCATCACTAAGGCTATGGGTGATAATTCTTTTGAGGATCGCCATAGGTTGATTTATATTACTTCAAAGGTATATGTTAAGATGACTTATGCTTTATGGGGTGCATGTCTAGAAAAAAATTCCTTTAAGAAAATAAAAGAAATGATTGCACCACTACTGACATAAATTATTGTGATATTCCACTTGAATGACATTAGATAACTACATAGGAGATTTTAAGAATTGACATTTTTAGAGTTTATTTTATATCAAAGTATGTGGATGACTATGACTAAATTTTTTAAATATTACACTGCTCTAATATTATTTTATTTCTCTTATGTCTAATTTTTTTAAATATTATCACTCTAATATTATTTCTCTTATATTCTCCAGGTTTGATAGCTTGTGTGTATGGGAAGACCATTGCAGGCAGATCGTATCTCTGCCTTGCTTAATTTACAATCCTCTCTACCTCAGATTTCCATAACCCAAAATGTTTTTCTGCCCATTTGGGGTATAAAATTGCCTCTACCAATGCGGGAGGACGGGGACGACGACAAGGTAGGTGGGGGGGGGCAGATATTGGAATTGATCTCGATCTTAGACCATACCTAGATGCAAACATAGACAAATATGAGGATGTCCACGTTGACAACAGTGCAGGATCAGATTCGAACCCGACCATCATAGTTGTTGTGACAATGATGTTGCAAGAGTTAGGGTGAAAATGTGAACCGATATGGATTGCAAAAAAATCCACTTTGTGCTTCCAAGGCATTCAAGGATGGAACAAGAGGTATCATTCAATATGCCTTTTTTTTGTACTTTTCTGCATACCTTTTGGGTGGTTTTATGTATATAATTTGAGTGGTTATCTATTATTGGTGTTGTTGGTATCTATTGAGGGCAAAGACCTTAAATCTTTTCGCTTATGTGCGGAATCCTGTACATTTTGGAGAAATTCTCTTTAATCATGGTCTTTCCTACCAAAAGTCACATTCAATTGAAAACTATCTTTCCTCACATCCCCTATGTTCTTACGTTTTGTACAATTGTTTGATCGGGTTCAAACCGACTAGGGAAAGAACAAACAAAAATGGAATCGAGGGGAAACACTGCAGCCTTTAAAGCTGATAATTGATTCATACCCTATTGAATCATGTGACTTAAACTGCATGTACAGATTTAAGTGCTAACGTAGGCTCCTATTTGGGGATGTGGTTCTCTTTAGGGAGCACATGATGACTACAGAACCTTATTCCATACATACATCCAAACATAAATTCTCCATATTTTATAAATGCAATACCTTCTTCCTTAATGCGTAAGGACCATGTAAACATTAGATATATTGATATCGGGATATTCATAGGCCGCTACCTGTCATTTCTAGTTCAAAAAAGAGTAAGGAGACCTCTTCTTCTTCTATGTAAGGATGTAACAATGTAAACTTTGAAACGAGAACTGATATTGTTACCCATTTCGTAAAGATAGCAAAAAGGTGACCCAATTTTGAAAAGAGGTGATGCAGAACACACATATTTTTTTAGAGCATAGTTTCTGACACTTTAAGTAACTGATATGATTACCCATTTCGTAGAGGTAGCAAAAAAGTGACCCGATTTGAAAAGTGGTGATGTAGGATACACTTCTTTTTTTCAGAGCATATTTTTTACACTTTAAATTTTTTATGTATTAAATATAAAAAAGTGTTTTTAAATGTTAGTGATTTTCATGTTGATTTTGAAATGTGTTGATGCAACATACCTTTTGTTTTAGAGGGCTTATTTTTCACACTTTAAAATTTATTGTCCAATTTTTTTTGAAATCCCGATTACTTAATGAATTTTCAAGTTGTTTTATTTTTCTTTTTTTAAATGTTGATTACTATATATATATATATATATAATATATATATATATATATATGAGACAAAAAAAAAAAAAACAAAAAACAAAATATCTCATAAACCATAAAAGAAATTTTGAAAAGAAAAAACAAAATCTAAAAAAACTATAAAATTAAGTAAGTGAAATAATAATAATAATAATAATAAATAAACAAAATTAGATAAAAAAATAAAAATAAAAACTTTGTAGATTAAAAAACAAAAGAGAAAAAAAACTACTAAAATAAAGATTAAAAACATTCAAAAAATTAAAAAAACAAAATAAACTCAAATTATAAACAAAAAAACCAAAAAAAAATATGATATATATATAATATATATATATATATAGAGAGAGAGAGAGAGAGAGAGAGAGCAAAAAAACATTTGAAGTTAAAAAGAAATATCTATTTTTGATTTTAAAAAAAAAACCAACAACTTTTAAATTTTTTCTTAAACACTATTTTTTATTTTAAAAAAAAAAAAAAAAGACAATATATATATATATATATATATATATATATATATATATTGATTTAATAAATATATAAATAATTTAACATTAACTTTTGTTAATAAATAATTGTTTTTTATTTAAAACAAAAAAAACAAACACAATATGCACCAATTTTTTTTTTTATTTATTTATTTTTAAATAGGACTTGTTTTTTTATTTTTTATTTTACTAATGCAAGAGTCGTGCCTTCTATTCAAAATGTTCAAAGGGTAAAATTACATAAAATACAACCAATTACAAGCTAAACCTTTTAACCCTAGGTAAAAGCCTCACCAAAATAAAAACTCGCCAACTAGGTCCTAAAGACCCAAACAACAGGCTTGTAGTAACTCAAATATTAGATAAACAATTCGTAAAATGTCCAAAGACCCTGACCCACCAACATGCACGTTGTTCTCTGACTATTGATTCTCCTTGCCTAATCCAACGAAGGAGGATAATATCACATGAACTAAAAGCATAGATAATTACTGCGCGATAAACGACCCAACCCCACCAACATGCACGCTTTTCCTTGACCGTGGATTCTCCTCGCCTGATCCAATAATGGAGGATCATATTGCAAGAACCCAAAGCATAGAGAATTACCATGCGATGAGGACGATATTGTCTCCCCAACCTTGGCCTTGTGTTGCGTGGTGAGTGGAATCGATCCCAACTTTGAAAAACTACTCCTATCTTTAAGGGCATGCGATAAACCAAAAACCACCCCGAGGGCGGTATTGACACCACAGGAAGTAATGCGGGGGTTTTGAATTTGCTGAGAAAGCTAGGACTCTGGTCCCTCACATCATCCCATATCCTCAAGCGCATGAACCAAAGGAAGATGAAAATATTATTACCATTCTTACTGTTCTTCATGCATCCATTTGAGAAACATCGTCTATCGAGCAACTTCTACCTGAGACTTCTAGGTTTGCGCTTACATGGGTTGAGGAGGTAGACAGAGACCTACATGCAAAATGTGACATCACTTCTGAAATAACACTTCATAATGAATCCAAATCAACTAGACCTCGTCTTTGTGGCTCTGTTTCGAAATAATTTTCTATCCTCATCTGCATGATCGAGACAATGCTCCCTCAATCTATTTTGAGGCATCTCTTTCAACTTGACCCTACTTTTGGTGCAGAGCACCCCTTGATTGGCTAGAGTGTCCGCCTTTATTTGGTGTCCTTCGCACATGAGTAAAATGCATGGTTTGTAAGCACAAAAGGTGAAACTGAATCCTTTGAAAGACCTGAAGCAACCTCCACTGTCTTGAGACTTTTTCTGGCTCTGCTCCACAACATATTCTCTTGACCGAGTTAATGATTAACGCAGAATCAGCTTCAATTATTATATTCTAGAGATTATCCTGCTTCAGGATTCTAAACATTGCTCAAGTGCCATTAATTCCACCATATTGTTTGTAGCTCTTCCCAAATGGCAATGAAAAATAAAAAGGATGCAACCATTTTAATCCTTTAACACCCCTCCAAAACTAGCAATACTCGGGTTTCCTTTTGAGGCCCCATAAATGTTGCATTTCAAAAAACCCTGAGGGGGAGGATGCCAGCAATCTGGCTTATTGACCAGTTTCTTCACATTCCTGTCTATGCCTTGTGGTATAAGCCTCTGCATACCCAACTGAAGAAGTATTTGCATTTCATCTTCTTAAGGTGGATTCTTTGGGAAAGTTCATACTAAAGTACCTACCATCTCCTTACGCTGTCTTAAGATCTACTCAATAATGCTATGGGAGGAACTTTTTTCATTTTTGAAGATTATGTTATTCCTTTCTTTCTAGACATTCCATATTATGAAGCTTGGAGTTAAAGCCCAAGCTGAGCGAAGAAATTCATAATTAGAGAAGTTTCATCTCTAGTTATTAAGGGTATTGATAGTGCTTACTTTTTCCCTGTCTGTCTATTGGAAAATTGTGGCAAAAGTATCCCACAACGTGGAGGTGAAAATGCAATTATTGAGAAGGTGCTCCATTGTTTCCTCTTGGGCTTCACAAAGCTAGCATCTGGAAGGTCCCAAAACGTCTCTCTTCAGAATGTTTTCCCAAGTCATAATTTTCTTATGATGTACCAACCACATGAAGAGTTTGATTTTCATCCATCCTTGATGCCTCCATAGGTTCTACCAAACCCTGTTCGGTTCATTGGAATCCAGCTCTAGGATTATGCTCTTTACCTCCTTAAGATTGAAGGTACCTTCATTATTGTTGCCCCATCTAAGTTGGTCATGCCCCTCTGAAACTAGAATTTTGCTTTGGTCCAACATTGCCAGAAGTGCATCAGCTTTTGCTTTCAAGGGGCTATCATCCTTGTATTCTATATTCTTCCAGTTTCTCCATTTTCCTTCTCTAATGGTTTGATCCCAAAAATATTTTACCCTAAGCAACCCTTTGGTATCAGTTTCTTTCTTGAGGTCCAAAAAGTCCTCTCTTAACAGTGTAGGTTCCTTTTGCCATTTATCCTCCCAAAACAAAGCAAGATCTCCCTCTCCGATTTCCCAGAAGCTATTTGTTTGCACTAAGCCTCTATTTTCTTAGGCTTTATTCTAGATGTAGGAGTCCTTTATGATGCCATTCATCCTTATGTGATCATTTTCTTACCACGTGATAGCGTATTTTTCCTTCCAAATACTATCCCATTGAGGCTTTGGATCTTTTACCCAATGCCACCATAAATTTTCCCCTAAAATGTTTCTTAATACTTCCGAATCATCCAATCCAAGACCTCCAATCAGAACTTATCCCAGGCTACCAAGGCCCATTTCTTTCTCTCCTCCCCCTTACCCCAAAGAAAGTCTCCTTGAATGGTTCTAAATTGTTGCAAAACTCCTTTTGGAGCTGGAAGGGCTAAAAGCATGAAGACGGGGATTGATTGAAGTACAAATTTTCTAAGCACTAACTGGTCTACCAAGTTTAAAGATCTAATAGTCCATTTCTAGGTTTTATCCTACATCTTATTAATCACCGGCTCCCAAATGCTCTTGTGCAAATGCTTATCAGTTAGAGGAACTCCCAAGTATTTGGAAGGAAGGACATCCCTTTGAAAGCCCAGAATTCTGGAGATATTCCTTTGCATAGCTATATTAGTATGAAAGAAAAAAATCTTAGATTTGGAGAGATTTACCTCCATACTTGTAGCCATGGCAAAGTCACACATGATTTTTTTATAAGCTAGTGCTTCTTTGATTGTGGGGATACCCTGTAGCATAGTGTCATCAACAAATTGTTGATGGGTCAAAGCCTCTCTAGTCTCAGAGAGTTGGAGACCCTTGATATTACCCACTTCTTTCACATGTTTGATAGACCTACCAAGTCCTTCCATAATGAGGATGAAGAGAAAGGGAGAGAGCGGATATCCCTACCTAAGGCCTCTTGAAGGAGTAAAAGTCTTGGAAGGAGAACCATTAACCAGAATTGAAAAGCTAGAAGAAGTTACTAGGGCCATAACCAATCTTACCTAGTTATGGTCAAACCCAAAGGTTGGAAGGACCTTCATGATATAGGTCCAATTCAACTTATAATAAGCTTTGGCTAGGTCCAATTGCATAATCATTCCCGCCTTCCTATTTCTTAATAATGAATGAACCACCTGATGCACTTGAATGACGATATTAAGAATTTGTCTACCCTCCACATAACCTGATTACTCCACAGAAACTAGAGTAGGATGAACGGGTTTGAGTCTGTTGGCAATAACTTTGGATATTATCTTGTACAGCACATTGCATAAAGCTATGGGTCTAAATCTGTTAGGAGTCTGAGCAATGTCCTGTTTGGGGATCAAAGAGATGAAGGAAGTATTGAGCACCTTCAAAATGGTTCTATTCATCCTGGAATCCTCCACTACATTCAGAATATCTTGTTTGACAATGTTACAACAAGCTTTAAAGAAATCTGCATTAAAACCATTAGGGCCTGGTGCTTTACCATTCTGCATTTCTTTGATGAACTCACTAACCTTCTCTTCAGTCACTGGCCTATTGAGATTGAAATTATCTCTCTTGTTACTAGCTTAGGTATATGCCTTGTTAAGTCCCTAATAAAATGAGCTCTGTCTAAAATGGTCTCCTTTGCTACACCTCGAAAGTGATGAACTAACACAGTTTCTATGTCTTCATGGGTATTGAGTAGTTGACCTCTGACGTCCTTGATCAAAGAGATACTATTATGAGATCTGTTCGCCATGGTGGATCTGTGGAAAATTCTAGTGTTTCTCTCCCCTTCTTTTAGCCATTGAACTCTTGATTTTTGTCTCCAAAATATTTCCTCTTGTTTACATAAGTTCTCCCAGTCTTGATGATGTTTTGTGACCTGATCATTTCTAACACTATCAAAGCCATCCATGATAAGGGCTTGATTGAGTTCTTACATTTTACCTTCAACAACTTTTTTCGCTTCAAAAATATTACCAAATTCATTCTTGTTCCAATCTTTGAGTCTGAGCTTGATGTGTTTTAGTCTTTTGTGCAGGAGAACATTCTTGTGCCTTGAATATGCAGATCTTCTATCCACCATTTTGCAATGTTGTTGATAAATTCTGGGTGGGTGAGCCAGATATTCTCAAATCTAAAAGTTTTGTTCTTGGGGGTGCCAATGCCCTGAACCTCAAGTTGTACAGGCCAATGGTCCGAGCCTCCAAAGGGGAGGATTCTCACTGTCATTTCCTTGTCGGTGAGCATAAGGTCCTCTGAGATTATGAATCTTTATAACTTTGAGGCCACTTGAGACTCTCCTCCTCTCTTATTGTTCCATGTAAAGAGGCCATTACTCATATCAGTGTCAACTAGCTTCATATTGTCTATAAAAGTTTGAAATGCTATAGAGTCTTTGCTTAAAGTTCTGGTTCCCCCTTTTTTCTTCGATAGTGATTTGATCATGTTGAAGTCCCCAGCCATGATCCATGGTACTCCTACATGTCTATCTCTTAGTTCCACAAGAGAATCTAGAAACTTGAGTTTATCATCTGGTCTTTGGGGGCCATAAACATTTGTAATCAGATAAGTCTCCCTATCTCCCATAGGCTGAATAACCACTGATAAATAATTCCTAGATGCCTCAGCATCTATTATGCCAATCTTTTGGGGGTTCCAAAGAGTAAGTATACCTCCTACTGTTTTATCTGCTTTGACTTCTAGAAACTCATATTTATTGATCCATTTGCTGTGTATTTCCTTTATTTTTTGAATGGAACATTTAGTTTCCTGGATAAAGATAATATCCAGAGCTTCTTGTTTCATTCTATTTCTAAGTATTCTTTGTTTTCTTTTACTTCCTAGACCTCTGATATTCCAAGATGTGAACTTCATTATGAAAGATTTGTAAAGAAGTAGTTGTTTAGGTCTTTCATCTTACCTGAATCTATCATTATCTTTCCAAATTCCATCAATAACTCATTCTTCTTTTTCCTGCCTCTTTTCCTTCCTGGATTTCTAGAAGTTAATCCTAGTGTTGTTTTCATAGTTTTCGCACCTTCATTGCCCTGCCTTTCATTGTTTCTTTTCCTTTGCAGTCCTTTAGCCTGAGTTTTCCAAAGGAACAACTGTTGTACTCTGTTGAACTCTTCTTGAGGTAGTGATTCTACTCCTCCCATGGTCCCCTATTTCAAGAACCCTTCCAGATCTAGGTGTTCTTTATCAAGAATATCCTGCAGTTCATGATCCTCCATTTCCATCTCACTCTGGGTCATTTATTGGTCCATTTCCAGTTCTTCATCGCTTAGCGTAGTCTCTTTCGTTTATTAATATCCTGTGTTTGCCCACTATTTTCTTCTTTCTCCTTCTCCCATGGGCTGCCTTCCATTACCTGATCTACTGTTGTTGTCTCTTCCTCTTCTTCTAGTACTTGGAACCTATTTAGACCGACCTATTACCCTTCTGTTTGATGTTTCTTTGGCCCCCTTTTGCCCCCTTTTCCTCTATATCCCACTTTGTGAAAGTTTTCAGTGTCTTTCCCTATGGTAGATTTACTTTTGTTCTCTATTTTACTGAGAGGGCAATCTCTAAATAGGTGCCCATGCTCATGGCGCCTGCGACATCTGAAAGGAATGTGTTCATAATCTACTGTTTGCACTCATTCTTAATTAAAAACTTCCAAGATGACTTCATCCGATAGAGCTCCAGAGAGATCCATCTCCACACATATTCATGCGAAGGAAGTATATTTTCCCCTTCTGGTGGCCTCAGATGATTTGACAAAACATCCTAATTTGTTTCCTATGGAAGATAACAATTCAATTTTCCAGTAATCTATAGGTAGGGAATAGAGTCTTACCCAAACCGGGACTGAAGTGAAAGTCTCTCACTCTGGGACAAAATTCATATACAAGGCCGCATGTAGAGGCCTGTAGCTGCATAGAAGTAGGGCCTTCCTTCAAACACCATGTCTTTGTCCTCAATATTTGTAAAGACCATAGTGAAGAAACCCTTTGACCCAAGATGTAGGTTTATGCCTCCTTTTGGTTTCCAGTGGTATTTAATCCATGCTTGTAGTGCCTTTTATATGGGCCATAATCCCATGAATTCAAAAATAATAGCATAGGTCCGCATGTGGTCCCTATGCGCCTGCGGAGCAGGATCATTTAAAACTACTCTGGGTGTGACCTCAGCCTTAGGTTTACATGGCCCCTTTGCATTTTGTTTTCTGCTTCTTGTTTCTTGTCTTCTTCCTCATTTTCTTTTGTTCAATTTTCCTCCTTTGTTTTGGTCAAATCCTCTTCCTCTTCAATGTTCCCTTTCCCTTCTCCTAAAGGACCTCTGGCAGTTTCTATCAGTTTCATACCTCAGCTGGCTATGGCCTGACTGTAGGAGGGAGTGGAGCTCCCCCCTTTGTGCCCCTCCATGGAGTTCAACACTTGCAAAAGCTTGAAACCCTAGCTCTTTGTCCTATCTCTACAGCAATTTTTGCTCCGACCTCTCCGAAACCATAATCAGGAATTTTTTATTTTAAAAGGAAAAAAACAAAAATTAAACTTTAATTAATTTACAAGCATTTTTTTATTTTTTTAAATAAACTTAAAAAAAAAATTAAACAAATTAATTTTAACAAATTAAAATTTTTAAAATTTAATTGATTTTTAAAAGATTTTAAACAAATATTTTTTAAATTAAAAAAAAAATTGATTCTAACGCCCGATTGCCTGTGGTGCACAACCATGGGCGGAGGGATTGATGTAGCATCCTCTGCCAGGGCCGCGCCACCACGGGCGATAGGAGGAGTCCCATTTTTTTTTATATAAATAGAAAAAATTGTTTAAAAAAAGTTTATTTAATAAAAAAAATGGCTAATAAATTTTTATTTTGTTTTAAACAAAAAATATTGTTTTTAAAATTGTTTTTTTTTTTTTTTTTTTTTTTTTTTTTTTTTTTTTTTTTTTTTTTTTTTTTTTTTAATAAATTTAAAATGTTTTTTTTTTTAATATATATATATATATATATATATTATATATATTATATATATATATATATATATTATAGTTTTTTAATTTAAATGTATTTTTTTTTTTTTAATTTGAAAATACATATATATTTTTAACTTTTTAATTGGTTTTTGGTTTTTAATTTTGAATATTTTTTTTAAAATGTTTTTAATCTTAATTTTAGTAGTTTTTCTTTTCTTTTTTGGTTAATTTTCTTTCTTTCTTTTTTCCTTTTTTTTATAATCCAGTTTGTTTTTAATTTTCATTTTTTTTTTTTGGCTAATATTTTTTTTTTTCCCTTCTATTTTTATTTTTTTTTTTTTTCCATATTTTTGTTTTCTTTTGTTTTTTTTTTTTTTTTTATGGCTTACAAGATTTATTTGTTTATTTCTTATTATTATTATTATTTTTAGAGATTTAAAAAAAATATGTTTTTCTTACTATTTATTTGTTTTATATATATATATATCTATATATAATATATATATATTAGTTTTTTAATTCTTATATTTTATAAGTTAATTTTGTTTTTTTTTTTCATGTTTTATGATCGGATATTTTTTTGTTTATTTATTTTTTGTCTTTCTTTTATATATTTGATTTTTTTTTTTTTAACATATATTTTAATTTACATTTTGTTATTTTTTTAAACTTTTTTTAGTTTTGTGGTTTTTCGTTCTTTAGTTTTTTTTTTTTTTAATGTTTTCATTATTCTTTTGAAATTTTAATGTTTTTCAAAGTCATGATAAAATCTTTTACGCCAGTATTTTGAAATGTTGAAAATTTTCCCTCAGAAAAAATGTGTTATTCCAGCGTCAACACTTTTCGTTTTGAGTGTGTTTTTTGCACAAAATTTACCATTGAAAACAAATGTGTTATTCGAACATCAACACTTTTCGTTTTGAGGGTGTTTTTTGCAGTGTTATTCGAACATCAACACTTTTTGTTTTGAGGGTGTTTTTTGGACAATTTTTGCACAAAAAATTGGTTTTCACTACTATTTTTAAAAAAAGTTGAAAATTTACTCTAGAAAAAAAAGGTGTTATTCCAGCATCAACACTTTTCGTTTTTAGCAATATTTTTTTATGTTTTCAAGGGGTTTTTTTGGCCAGAGTTCATGTTTTGAGTTTATAGTTCCCGTTTCAAAGTTTACATTGTTATGTCTAATACCATTTTTATCCCTGTTGTTGAAGATTTGGTGTAGGTATAGAAGGGGTGTGTTTTATCATTTCAAACACTATAGCCATCTAATTTGATATGATGATGTAAAAAATTTTAGAGTACAAGCCCTTTTCCCTGTTGGGGACAGAATGACTCATTCATCAGGATGGTTGATCATACATCAAGTGTAAAACTTTGGATTCAATTCATATTTTTCAATCTGGATGTTCATCTAATTCAAAGTGAGACAAGATCCATGTTCATCAAATGATGAAACAAACTTTGGAGTAAGCTTAGAGAACATAATCCAGAAATCCACCAAGCTTGTGTTCTGAGTATTAGCTTTGCCATGCATTTCCATTATTGCCTCTGGAAGTTCATCTTGTTTGAGAGGACCTAGATTTTCATCGTCCTTTTTAAAGGCATCTTTAATTACAAGTTTCTAAGTATCTTCATCAATTTGTAAAATCGACATCAATTCCAAATTTATTATAAAATCAAAATTGGTCTAATTTTTGTTAGCTAAATTTTCATTGAACTGATTTGTCAAACCAAGATTAGAGGTAAAATTTAACATATGTTCCTCATGCCAACCAGTGAAAACATCATTTATGAAATCTGGATTGTACTTCTGTAATTAAGAAAATATTTTCTCTTTTGTATAGCTAGGTTGCTCATCAATGTTCTTGGTGTGTCTGTCATTTTCAAAGACCAAACTTGTATTACCATATAATCAGTTTTGCAGGGAGGTTGCCTTGTCGGAAAAAATTTCCTTGTCATAATAATCATGATTTTTATATAGGGAAGAACCTTCAAAATGCACCATATATGACTTGAATATGTTGCTTTCCAATTTCAAGTACTGGTTTCAATGCCTTCATCATCAAGGGACTGAGAGAATGTTACTTGAAACTTAATGCACTGCTCCTATGTCATCTTTTCCACTGTATCATAAATTAGGTAGTAATTAAAATACATAAAATGGGACTTTTTACTATTAAATTCAATGTTGGAGATCATTTTCTCAACACTCTGGCCAGAAATACTAGCCATATTAGAGTTTGAGGAACCTTCTTCAAGACCAGGTTCATAAATGCTTATTTCCTTCCATGCTCATTTTCATGAGCATTATGGGTTTTGTCCATCAAATTGGAATAGTCAGAAAGTGTCTCTTTGATTTCAGAAGGTAGATAAAGATCAACTTCATCCATGAATCCCTTAGAATGCTCGCCAACAACAAGAAGAAATGTCTCTATTTTTATTTCGTCACATGCATCCATCATAATCACCGATTTGGTGGTGAGAAATCCACCCTAGCTAGATTAGAGAGAGACCATATAGGTTTCACCATTGGGTGCATTGTTGTGGAAGATAAATTTGACATTGATGCAGTCTAGGGAGGATTTGGGACTCACTAAGGTAATAATCTCTTGAATTATTCCACATATAAACGTGCCATGAGATAAATTTGTAATTGCATATTTGAATGGTGACGATTTAGAGATTTTGGGGTCCAATTCTCCTTCTATTGGTGTTTCGAAATTCCCTATGGTAAAATACTAGTCAAAATGTATTATGGCAAGGGATATTGGAGGCTAAATTGAGGGCATTTAACCCCCAACAATTGCTGAAGGAAACATTGAGAAAAATACTTTAGTGTGGAATGGTTCTCATTGGCTTAAAGGTCGTAAGTCTCTGAGAAGTCTCTGGGTTCCATAGCAGAGGTTTTACAAGGGTAAAATCCCATCAAGAATGGCACACAAGTTCATTAAAGCATGGTCATTTTCTTGGATGTATTGATTTTTGTTGCTAAGAATAAAGTTTCAGTCGAGCTTACCCTCTAAGAAAGGTGTATTATTCAAGTTTTATAGGGTGAATCTATGTTTGTTATTTACTGAGTATTAAGAGGGTTTATACCTCCTATATGGGCTGAGTTGCTATGGCAGGAGGCGCACTTGCAAGTTGTAGCTTTCTATGATTAATAATAACGAGTTAGCAGGGTTTCCTTAACATAAAAAGGGGAGAATTTTGAAGAAGAGATATAGTTCCACGAATTGGTATCAATCATAGTTCATGAGGTGATGACTAAAGTAAATTTTGGAGGGTCGTGGAATTCTGACATACAGTGGAATTTAACTCATACTTCTCACTTCTATTTGCAAATAGTACTAAGGTACCTATTGTGGGAGGAACATACTTGTGTTTTTGGGCTAGAAAGTGGCTGAGAATAGAGGTACAAGACTTTAGTTTAAGTTTGGATGTGATTTGGACCAATAAGAGTCAACTAGAATAGCCCATATTTCCACATCCATAAAATAAATAAAAACAGACAATTGTAATGCATTGGTTTATACCAATGACTTAGCCATTATCTTTGCGCAAATTTTTCTTGTGTTTTTTTATTATTGTTGGATTTATTTATCTTTCATTGTAATGCCATTACATGTCAAAAACACCAAAATATATGTTGAAACCCACAATAAAAAAAACAGAGCAAAGAGTCAAATTGTTTGATGAAATTCCAAAACCAACAATTTTGCAAAAACAATGAGAATTTTCCAAACCTTGGAGGGATAAGGGGTTGGTACACTACAAAAATATGAGTGCCTCAGGTATTTCGGAGTGTTGAATCCATTTATGCATTAAAAATCACAATTTAAGCAATGAAAAATCATAATCTTGATCAAAATTCTATAGTCAAATTCCAACAAAAAAAGTCAAAATGTAGAACAATTAGGCGTCACCATTATTAAGCCATCCACTAGTGTCCATATGTGTGGTCTAAGCCACCATAATGGAATGTCAAAAAGGGATGGGTGAAGTGAAAGGACTAGGTGGCATTTGCAAAGTAATTACATCTCAAACTTGGCATATAAATTGCAAGAACTCTATTATATGGTGCAACTTGCCACCCCATAGCGTGTTTCTCAAAATAATCTATAAAAAGAAACATTGAGTTTTGGAAATTGTTGACACTTACATAAATCATAAGAGATAACACTTTGTTACAAATTTTCTGAAAGTCTTAACACTAAGGGAGATAAAATCTTTCAAACTGATAGGTTCAAATTGGGGGATGATATGGAAGATAAGTCCCTTGTTGTCAAGGTCTTGTATCTATTGCAAGTGGCAAAGTAAAGTGACTGGTTCCTATGTTTGATCTAGTGGATGCATTGGAGCTTGGTGCTTGTTGAATGGTTGGTTTCCCCTTGCTCTGGCCTTTGTGAATACAACTCTATTGTTTCATATTCTTAAGATAGTTGAATTTCCCAACATTTTTTCTTATCTTGCCTAATCAATCTATATTAATGATGTGGTCTATGAATATGAATGTTCTCTAATAGCCCTCTTAATCTAGATATCAAGAGGGGTGTGGCATACATTAAGGGCATGTCCTAGGTAGATTAGAAAGGTCCTATGTGCTTCCTTTTTGTAGGAGTAATGATGTTCAACCAAGCATCATAAAGTTCAATAAGTTCCCTTCCAACTAGCTAGACAATCCTATTTGAAGAAGATTTAATGGTCTCCTAATTTTTCATAATGTGTCTTTCTTACACTGGGTGGAATTTTCAAAGTACTTACATCTCAAACTTGGCATATAAACTGCAGGAACTCTATTATGTGGTGTAGCTTTCCACCTCACAGTATGTTTCTCAAAATAATTTATTAAAAGGAACATTGAGTTATGGAAATTGTTGACACTTACATAAATCATAATATATATCACTTTGCTACAAATTCCGTGAAATTCTTAACACCAAGGGAGAGAAAATCTTTCAAAGTAATAGGTTCAAATTGAGGGTTGATATGGAATATGCGTCATTGGTTTTTAAGGTCATGTATCTATTTCAAGAGACAAAGTAAAGTGATTGGTTTCTATGTTTGGTCTAGTGGATGCATTAGAGCTTTGTTCTTGTTGAATGGTTGCTTTCCCCCTGATTTGGCCTTTGTGAATACAAATCTATTGTTTCAGATTATTAAGATAGTTCAATTTTCCAACAAATTTTCTTATCTTCCCTAACTAATCTATATTGATGATGTGGTCTATGAATTTGAATGTTTTCTACTGGCCCTCTTAATCTAGATATCAAGAGGGGTGTGGCATATAGTAAGGGCAGGTCCTGGGTAGATTTTAATGGTCCTATCTTCTAGATTATGTAGGTGTAATGACATTCAATAGGTGTATCTTCATAACATTTCGTCAGAGATCTTCATTATTTATTCTAACCTCCATAAACCTTTTACGGCCAAGGTTACATTAAAAGAATTAATATTCTTTAAAACCAAGCCTCCATCTTCCTTTACATTTGCCACTCTTGTCCATTTGACCAAAGGAATTCCTTACTTTTTCTTTTTTCTTTTTCCTTTTCCATAAGAACCTGAACATTTTTTTTTCCCAATTTTGTCTAAAATTCCTTTGGGAATATGTGCTATTGTAGTCCATTATACAAGAATAATATCTAAAAGAGACTTTACCATAATTAATATTCCACCTTGAGGAAACTGTATATTACGCCAGACAAAATTTCTAGCTTCTATTTTTTTATACAACTACTACCAATCAACATACTTAGAAATATTTAGGGCCTTACCAAATATTTCTAAGGCCCAAATATTTCACACGTTGATATTCACAATAATTTTTAGGAACAAATTCATAGCCTGCAATGTGCATACCTTACCTTTTCTTCTATCTAATTTGAAATCATCATTGGCATCCATCATGTAGCTTTACAATGTATGTCTAGATCCTTGCCAAAATATTCTAATATCATCTGTGAAGAGCAAGTGGGATATAACCACAGTTTCTAAGATATTTATCCTTTCATTTTCCTTTTTTCCCTTGCATATTTTATTAACATACTTAAATCCTTCTACGAGTAATATAAATAGAGAGGGAGAAAAAGGGCACCCTTGACTAAGGCCTCTTGATGTATCAGAAAAACCTTAAAGGAGAACTATCTATGAGCACAACAAAAGATGTTGATTTCAAACATCCATCCAATTAACATTATTCAAATTCAAATTTATTTGTAGAAGCAACAACTTGAGATATAGCTAATTCACTTTATCATAAGCTTTAGCTAGATCAGTTTTCATCAAAATTGCTAGAATTTTCTGAATCTTGATTGTATGCAATCCTTCCTATGCTATTCCAATGGCATCATGAATTTGTGTACTATAAATTTTCAAGAAGTCCAAATTGTTAATCTAAAATAACACCAGATAAATATTCTTAAACCTGTTAGCAATGATTTTTGAAATGAGTTTGTGAACAAGATTTCATAACAAAACATGTCTAAAATCTTCAAATGAAATGGAACTCAGGTATGTTGAGTCATTAGAAAAATCCTAAAGTAGAATTGTTTATGAGTACAAAAAATTATGTTGATTTCAAACATCCCATGATCCACTTAATATTTTGGAAATTCATATTTATTTGTAGAGGGAACAACTTGAGATATCATCAATTCACTTTATCATAAGATTTAGGCAGATCAATTTACATCAAACTGTTGGAATTTCTGGACCTTTGATGTATGTAACTCCCCTTGTATTATTCCAATGAAATCATGAATTTGTGTACTATAAACAAAGCCAAATTGTTCATATGAAATAAAACCAGACAAATAGCTTTAAGTCTGCTAGCAATGATTAGACCATTCTGATGGAAAACTTGTATGGGCCACATGGTTAAATATTTGTGATAAATAACTTTGTTGAGAAACCCTCCTTGTCTGTTAGTTCACTATTTTTCATCACATGAAAGGAATAAGAAGTATGAAGAGCATTGATAGGTAACCTAAATCTGGTCCTACCTAGGAGTATCATAGAGAACTTGGTTGAAAGGATTTGCATGAGAATTGATCCATACCTCCAAATCCATATGGTCAACAATATGAATTATAGCGAATCTACCATGATTTTCCTAAACCTAGTTCTATTTGTTTCCAGAAACTCATAAAAGAATGCCCAATACAATCTTACTACTTTATATGTATTAGCTATAGCCCCACCTATTGGCAAAATCCATAAGTTAAGCAATTTAAACGATTTTCCTCTTAATGGCATTAACTTGTGATATTTTCATTATTAGTATTTGTTCTCTTAATTATCTTTTCTCATCATCAATATTAATTCCAAGCAACAAATAGAAGAGAAAAAAAGATATATGCACACTGCCAAGGAAAAACCCCACTCTTTCGGGAGAACCTTGTCAAAATTCTTCCTTTAGTATATTAAAAAAGAGACGACCATGATCCTTACAAACTAGACTAGACTCCCTCCATCAAGTCATCCTTCACCTATGTTAGCAACGAGTCCTTTTCATTGAGGGCATCGAATTCTTGTCTCTGTGGAAACACTGAAGTCTTATCACTATCATAGCATCAAGAGCTTAATTCACTGAGATTTAATCAATGTAAATATATAAAGAATTTCACCAATGTTGTGAATCCTAATAATTGTGTTACTATAGAGACAATCTGTGTTGAGACTTTCAATGTTGCAATACCAAACCATCAACACTATGTTATACTGTGAAAAAAATAGAATCAAACCTATGTTACTAATGTAGTAGTACTAACTGCAATCTGCATCTCCAATCTGAGGCTAATTGTAATTGCACCAAAGTTTGAGATTATCCAAACTTATCTTCTGTAAAAGCACTAAAACATCTTACTCTAAAATCTGCACTTCTTTTTGATATTCATGAGTTAATTTCTTTCTTGAGATCACCGAATTGTTCCATAGAGACCACTGAAACTGCCTTTGAAATGCGAGCTCCACATATGATGAAATGCAACAAGCTCAGGTGGGTATATATATTTTTTCGTCTATAATTAATGGACTGACATGACCATGTGAATAGGTGTGACATTGTAGAAGGCCGAGACGAAGATAATTTATATGAAGACGACTTGAAGACTTTACTTGAAGAAGATGACTTGATGGAAGAGTATTTGACCCAATAATAAATGATTTTGATAATAACCTAAAGCCTACAACAGAGGCTTGACCTATAATTGACCCAATCATGAAACCCACGCTTTAATAATTCAATTCAATTTAATAATATTTTTTTTATTACATTTTGATTTCAAGTACAATTATGAAGAATGACCTAGTTACATTTTCCATCACTCCCTCTTAACTAGGGAGGTACTTATATTTACATATAATTAGAGAGGTATATGGAAGATGTCAAACCACATCATCTATGAAAAATTTTAGGCACCATAGTGCCATGGACTAGATTCTTGACTAGGGAAATCTATCCATTGGTCTCTCAACAATTTAGGCACTACAATGCCACATACTAGATTCTTGACCAGGGAAATATATCCGGGTGGGACTAAGATGGACTCAAGCTTTCAACTTATCTAGGTACCATCAGGTTTATTGGCTAACCATCAACCCAAAAAACCAGGTCTGTGTCAGAGTTCAATTACCAATGCCACCTTTCCAACTTTGAGACCTAGACATCAACATATAGTGTCTGCAAGATGTCCTCCCAGGCAATTCTTCACTGACAAAGCCTCAACATTCCTTTATCCAACAGATCAAGGATGAAAAATCTCTCCCAATCGAACTGATTGGTAACTAGCATGCCATCAAAACCTTCGAGAGATTCACTTGTATAAACACAACCCCAAACAATAATATACTATAATCAAATACAAACCTCTAGGGTCTTCTAGACAACTTGATGTTTCTTCTCAACTTTCTATAGTAGGACTATCAATGGAATATTTGACAGAATATTCCTCAATCATACACTTTCCTTCCTACTTCATATGCAACAACATATTCTTCAATCAGATCTTGCTTTCCTTCTTTAAGCATCACCCCAAAGTGAATTCTCCAATTTCCTTCTCTTACTCATGGCCTTCACTAAAACTTACGATTGTTAGTCCTATTCTAGTGCATGACACATGAAGCAAAGAATCATATCTGTCACTCCCTATTAAACAAAGAGGATCTAATCATTTCTATACAAGGAATATTCCCAACCATCCTCTTATCCTAGGGAGACTTCATCCCAGCTCCCTCTTAACCTAGGGAGTTTTTCTTCCTTTTTTTACGACATCATAGAATCTTTAATGGCTTCCATCCTTCTTGTCAGAGTCATTCATATATCATGCTTATCACATAAATTTTACTTTATGATCATCTTCACCAACTTGAAGATGATGTACTTGCACAACTGAGCTAGCAAGTACAGCCAACTTTATAGAAGCATGAAGTTAGCCATATCAAAAAGTTATAACAACAGAAGCATTTAGAATTTGAAAGCATAATAAACAAGAGACTATACTTCAACTTCTTGCCTAGGTTTAGGTACGAACCCTAAATCACATTCATAGCTCATCAATATATCAAAATCATTATATCTAGGCTTTTAATATTCTTTTAATGACATGTTTCTTTATATAGAAAACCCTAGAAACAAATTAGATTAATGAATCTAACAACCTTTAGAACTAACATGTTAGACTCCTCACTAATACTTCATACATGAGCTTCAACAAACAAAACCAATCACAACTTAATAAATATCATGACTAGCATCTACTAGGGTTTGATGTAAACTCTAGATTTCTATCTTCAAAATTTCATAAATCTCTATATAGATTCATAAATTCCAGACTAGAGAATTTTAACTACTACTAGGGTTTAGATGCTAAACCCTAGATTTTCCAAACAACATCATTTCAACCATAATCAGTTAGGGTTTCCATGATCATACCACAAACCCCAAACATGATATTATCAATATATCAAATCATAATAGAAATTTCTCTATCAATAACCCTACGTAGTTTTAGGGGTTTCAGGAATTAATAGTAACACACCCTTAAGTTAGGGTTTTCTAGAGAACCTACCTAGGGTTCTATACAGACAATAAAAGATATGAGGAGGGTAGATTTATCAAGAATCATTATCATTTAATACAACTAGTCATATCAATGTTAGTAATGCAGAAGATCAAATGTATAAACCTTTATTGTGAAAATATCAATTATTCATAATTTAAGGCATACCTTTGTTTCTTGACAAATATTTTTATCTCCAATGCCTTATCTTGTGAGACCTTCTTTTATAATCTTTTATCATTCAGCAAGTCATGGTCTTCTATCCCTGTAATACATACTTTCAAGTAAAACACATGATACCAAGAGCATGATTTAATTTCTCAAGCTAGATCTTCTACATAACCATGGAGGATGGAATCCTATAAAAAGGTTATTCCTCAAGGACTTTTGCTTGAAATCCTAGATTATTTGTAAACTCTAGAGATAATTATGCATGTTATCTAGGGATTACAATTTCATCCTCGACTAGATATGTACCATTTGAAGTTAGATATATTTGAAAATATTTACGATTATACATACCTTGTATTTACGTACCTCTGATTCCAAAGAGCTTATTAACCTTGTTGTAGTAAGAATACTTACTTGGTTCCTTGTACTCAAATCTTGAAAGAGTGCTTCCTTTATGCTTGATTTTGTAAGGGCAGACTTTGGATAGTTCATGTGATGACACATTCCATTAAAAATATTCATAATTTGGTTTACACACAGTAATAATATCCATCATCCCAATCTTCATTGTTGTTGAAGGACCGACATAGTTCACTAATGGTGACAATGTGGTGGTAGCAAAAGCTTCTTGTTGTGGTGAACCCTTATCACTATTTCCATTCTTATAAATATTACTGGTTCTTAACAATTCTATAGCTTATGATCATATCAAAACTTTGACTACATATCATAGAACCCGAATTATTTTATGACAATAACTTCACTGAAACTGTGTTAACTCTAGAGGTATTGAACTGTTGAAATACCAAATCCTTGTAATAACATCAATTCAATGTGAGATATTATTGTAATAGCATCATTGTTATGTATCCAGACCTTCTCATTATGTTGATAGTGAAACCTTCTCACAGTGATGGAACTGAACCCTTATCATTGTAGTGGTATTGTGACCTTATCTTTGTAATAGCATTGAGCATTTCTTACTGTGATGTCACCACTGTGATAGAACCAAGTCTCATAAATTGTATTAGGATTACTAAAATAACACTGAGTTGAGGTCACAAGCTCATAATATTGTGGAAACATCGAGGCTGTGTTGATATGGTGATTGAGATGACATCAAGACCCTTATTTTTCTACTTGTGATTATACCGAGAGCACACTTATGATATCATAATTTTTTCTCACTTGTGTAACAACGCTGAAACCAATTCATTTTAGTCTGTAATAACCTTAGAGATTTGACCTTCTATGGTAGCAACAAGATCATTTAAGCTCTTGTAGTTAGTCCCATTAGTTTCATTTGCCCATAAATTCCTTTAACCAATACCATAGCCTTGATACCATGTTGGAAAATCCATAGGTTAGGCAATTTAAACGATTTTCCTCTTAATGACATCACCTTGTGATATTTTCATTATTAGTATTTTTTATCTTAAGTATATTTCCTTATCATCAAGATTAATTCCAAGAAACAATTAGAGGAGAACACAAGATATAATCACACTGCCAGCGCAAAACCCCACTCTTTGGGGAAAGCCTGGTCAAAATTCTTCCTTTAGTAGATTAAAAAAGAGACAACCAGGACCCTTACAAACTAGACTAGACTCCCTCCATCAAGTCATCCTTCATCTCTATTAGCAATGAGTCCTTTTCATTAAGAAGGTAATAAATTCTTATCTTTGTGGTAGCACTGAAGTCTTATCATTGTCATTGCATCAAGACCTTAATTCACTAAGATTTCATCACTATAAATATATCAAGGTTTTCATTAATGTTGTGAACCCTCATCATTGTGTTACTATAAAGACAAACTATCTTGAGACTTTCACTATTGCAATACCAAGCCCTCAACACTGTGTTATACAAAGACAAAAATAACATTGAAATTGTGTTAATATTCTAGTAATACCAAACTGCAATCTGTATCTCCAATTTGAGGCTAAGTATAGTTGCAGCAAAGTCTGAGATTATCTAAATTTATCTTCTATAAAAGCACCGAAACATATTACTCTGAAATCCACACTTCTTTCTGAGAGTCACGAGTTAATTTATGCCCTCAGATCATCAAATTGTTCCATAGAGACCACCGAAACAACCTCTAAAATGCGAGCTCCATAGATGATGAAATGTGACAAGCTTAGGTGCGTATATATACTAGTTCATCCATCATTAATGGCCTGACATGAATAGTTATGACATTGTAGAAGGATGACATTAGGATAATCTATATGAAGATGACTGGAAGACTTTGACTTGATGACTTTTCTTGACGAAGATGACTTGATGGAGGAGTCTTTGACCCAATAATATATGATTTTGACAAGAACCTAAAGCCTACAATGGAGGCTTGACCTATAATTGACCCAAGCATGAAATCAATGCTTTAATAAGTCAATTCAATTTAATAATAAAATTATTTTTATTACATTTTGACTTTAAGTACAATTATGAAGACTGAACCTAGTTACATTTTCCAACACCTCCCATATGGGCTAAAAATACCTATGTTTCCATTTTTGGGTGTTGCTTCAGGTGTAGGGAGAAGTAGTGCAAGGAAGATTCTTGTCTCCAGCCTGTGGACAAAAAGCTTTTGCCATGAAAAAGATGTTAATAGTGGAGAATTACTGCTTGTAAAAACATGTCTCGCAGTTGGTGTATGAGAATGGTTGTTTCATATAGTAGTTATAGAATGTCACAATTCTTTTAAATCCTTGTTTTTTTTAGGTTTCATGGATTTTTTTTTTGGATTACATGCTTGTGGATACTAAGTTTGAGATTTTGTTTTTAGGGTGGGGGTTATTGCAGGCCTCCATAGAAACCATAGAAACTAGTTGTGAGTATGTGGTTACAAGTGTTAAAATCAACACCAAAATCACTTGATGCCCCAGGATCCCCCTAGGGATGTTAGCCCTGCTAGGTATGTTAAACGACTTTACCCCTAAAAATGCATTTATTTTCAAATTTGGGTTTTAATTTGTTTTTGCACCAATGGTCCTTTTTGTATGTTTTGTGGATTGGTTATAAGTTTTATTTTCTTTCTACTGTATTCATTAGATCTATTCTAAGTAGGGTATTGTTTATGTAATGGATTGGTTCATGTGTTATGAGTTAGTATCAATGATTTGAAAATCTACAGGAGCCCAAATAATTGTGGTTGCCTAATGGTCTCGATAGTAGTGTCCTCTATTCCTATGACAAGTCAAGTGATATAAATTAATCTCACTATGTTAAGAGGAAAGGGTTAAAGGATTTTTCAAGCATCTTTTGAGATCACAAATGTATCTAACCTGCAAAATTGTGCCCATCTCTCCCATGTAAATAAATTTGAACATAAAGAGTTGTTGGATTTTTTAATCCACTCCTTGATATGGAACTGGTAAGGCTTCCCAGAATAAAAAGGGCATGTAGTTCAATGACAGCGCAGCCGGGGACAGTTCCTGAGATCGACTTCCAACTTGTCTATTTTTTCTTGAGTAGGCAACAATCAGAATGTGAGGTCCTAAGAAGCATGGGGATGTGTTATTACATGAAATTCACTAGTTCAAAACTAATACAAAACAATTCGTAGGAGATGGGACTTTGTTTCAAACTTGTAAGGGTGCTGGTATTTTTTCTATGCATAGACTACTTCAGTTTGTTATGGAGTTAGGAATTGATTGTGTTTGTTGTCTGGAGTCCTGTAAAATTGTTATCTACATTTTATACTTACAAAATGTTTCAGTTATGAAAAGGGTATGGTTTTTTTGCCTCCTGTCTCTACAGACTCCTTTCTATTGCAGAACAAGCTTTAAAATTTTAATTTCAAAGGTTGAAGGAAATGCTCTTGAGTGGATCCAGATGCTTGGTATGAAGGTCTTTTCTCCAATTTTTGGCTGAACAACATTTTATATTACTGTTTTTCTAATGGTAGTTGATAATGAGAGTGGGTTATTTTGTACATCCGTGTTTGGATGCTATTGGAATTGTCACTATTTCGCATGGGTGTACTAGAGTAGTTGCACGAGCTTGTTCTCTTGTTGGTATAGACCCTACAAAGGTAAACATATCCCCATTTCCTTGGATATTTGTCTTCACTTCAGGTTGATAGATGAATGGGTACTTTTTTCTGTTGTTTAATTCCGATGTAGATATTCTCAAATATCGCACATCTTGGCTTCAAGATTGCTGAAGTGTGGATGTTCTTACTACTTTCTCAACTAGAAATGGAGGAACAATTGAGCTTTTATACATGTAGGTAAAATGAAATATAAGATAAGAGGTTTTTATCCATATAAAATTTGTGAAGTGTTCATCCTTGTCTAATTTGAATGCTACTATTAATTGCAGATGTATCTGCCAACTACTTTAGCTTCTACTCAATATTTTTGGACTCTTAGATAGACTTATGTATTGGAAGATCATGGTGCTGTGGTACGTTGGATAATTCTTGCAGTAAGTTGGGGAGTTTTAAGAAAAAGATCAAGAGTTCTGGCCTATTTTCCTTTATCATTTTCTTGTACTTTTCTTTTGTTGGCATGTTCCTCATTCTATCTTTATTTCTTCCCCAAATGTAGTTTTTTTTGTTTCAACCACATTTCTAAAGTGTTTATTCTTGCATAATTTTCTTAAATAACTTTGGAAAACTTCCAAAACCTTCATCCAAGGAACTTAGGGAGGTCACAACATGCCCATGGTGCAACAGTTTGTTAGAGAAGAAATGCAACCCAATGGATAGTTGATTCGGCCTTGGGAAGGTGGAGGTTCTCTAATTCATATTGTTGACCATATGGATTTGGAGGTATGGATCAATTCTCATGCAAAGCCTTTCAACCAAGGTTAAGAACCTCTAGGTAGAAGTTTGGTTTACTCAAATAAACCTGATGGTAGTATTTCACATGGCACAAACCTAGTGTTGAGGTGAAGGGTGCCTATTTTTTACGTGGGAAGAATTTTTCTCTCTCACTAAATTTGCAGTAAATGGACACAAGAAGTGGATAACCTATTTGCCTCTTATAGCTACAACCATATAAGACTACATGAAAGAAGTGAGGAGCTTGCTTGTTCTTGATTTGGAGAGGTCATGTTTTCTGCTTTGGGCTTTCTCCTTATGGATGTAGAATGAAACGCTTTTTTGTTGGGGTAGTGAAAGAAAACTGTAAGGAAAATCCATTGTGTCCTGGAACTAGTGGAGCCTCTCTTGAATATTGTAGTATATGTGGCATTTGAAACAAAGTATTATTTAGACATGATATTTAGAGATGGTACAACTAGCAAATTCTCTTAAACTATGGGATGTGGTGGGTTGTTATCGATCCATAGATTGTTAGAGAAAGGGCGATTTTGAGGCCTCAACCTAATGATGTTGAATGTAGTAACGACAAACAATGAGGCCATCTTGAAAGTATATGAAATTCTCATAATGAAAGGTCATCTTCAGCCCTAACATCTAAAGGTGGGGAGGCCCAAGTACTTTGAATGTGTGTCCAATAGTTGTCATCTCTAATAGGCTTATTGACCTCTCTTTTATAGGAAGGAAATGACCAGGAGGCATCAAAAGAGCACTTAAAATGAAGGAGGCATTCTATATAAATGCCACTTATCTATAGAACTAAAGTGCCCTAGGAAAACCAGACCTATCCACAACCAAAAGGATAATCTTATTGGAAGAGCAGAGAGTGAGATAGGGGTATCTATCTTTCACAAGTTAAAATAGATTGATGGCGAGGCTTTGAAAAATCCCTCCAAGAGAATCAATATCTAAACTTGGAAATTCGTGCCATCTTTTAACTAGATGCAAATGTTCTATTTTTAGTAGTACTGTTTTTTTCCCTCTGGGTAATTAGTGTCTTGTATAAAATCTAATTATCTGTTTCGAATCTAATCGTAGAAGGATCAATTCACAAATATATTTCTGGGATGGGGGTCTATAGCTCTCTTCTAGAATGGACATGAAAGGTCAGAGAAACCTACCTTCCTGTTGCATATTCTTACTGCAGTCAGGCATAGGGACTCTGGAATAGATATGAGAAGATGGAGATGAAAGGTTTGTATCATACACCAAGAGCCAAGGCATCCACCTTCGATTTTCCTATTGCTCATTCCTAACAATTTCATTTGAAGGGAATATGCTTATAATTTAATGTTTGTGTGTTTCCCTAATCCAAGTACTTAAGAATGATAGTTTCTGGTAGATTTTATTCTACATCCTTTTTTGACACAAATTCTGGCATATGAATAATATCTATCTCATGGGTCTGCGTAATCTATGAACCTCTAATTTTGTTTCTAGTGAGAGCCAAGGTGTTTCTTCTTTGGTAAATGGAATTAAGGGATATGGGAGATTGATCCATATAGTGGTATATCTGTTGGTTTAAAATTCATATCCCATTACTTTAAGTATAGTATATTCCTTTAGTCTAAACCAAGGCCCCCTTTAGAAAATTTTGTCTCAATCCTCTTTGTGAGCAAAGTAATATGAAATTATATTCTATAGAGGAAGGAATAGATAGAGCCTTATCCCAATGAGATCAAGTTCAATGAATATAAAATGGTTGGGTTGGATAGGGGCCAGAGAACTTTCCAACCAAGGAAAAATAAATGAGATCAGTGACCATATTTTGTGCAAGGACGGGTGATAGTTTGAAAGCTATAAATTCATGCCATGTTTTAAATTGATTTAAGGTATCCATTTTTGCATTTAGGAGTCTTGTTTATTCTCTTGCTGATTAATCAGACTCATGATTAAAATCAATGAATCTGTCTGATTGTAGAGGGGAACTTGGTGCAAGCATATTTGTAAGTTACATGGCCAGATCCTTCCAATGTAATGGAAATGACATGTAGACATCTATAAAAGAAACGAGTAGCCATCACCCATGCCTTCCCTTTGCTCATGTTCCTATTGAAAGTTATATTAACATACATTTTAATATTATCAGGGTCTGGAATAAATTTTTCCTTTAACAACTTTTATTTCTATTGTAAATGTTTATATTATTAAGACTCAAGAGGGAGGGACATAGTACCTTGATTTCTAGATTGTTGACATTTTTAATGTATAGCATGTCTAAATTGAAGTTCAGTAACATCATTTTTAGGTTAGAATTTTTCCCTTCGTAGTTGAAGTTTCTCATTAAATAACAGTTTTTGTGGAAAGTTGCATTAGTTTTTTTATTGTTATCCTATCATATTTATTATTTATATGAACTTGGTAAATGGAAATAATCTTGGGAGAAAAAAATGTTAAGTGTATCTCATACCATTGACAATACAATGTCTATAGCTATTTTTTTCTTTCCAAAAATGAGCAAATCCAAGAAAGAAAAATTGCATGAAGGGCTCGTGCATTTGGAATCATGGAAAAGGAAGAAAATAAAGAAAAAGAGACCTGCAACAGTGGATGATAATGTGCATGAGGAAAATAAGGAGGATGTGCCTTTAAGAGTGTTAAAAAGTATGGAAAGGTTGGTCGTGAACCTTTAGAATGTATTGGATTTTGACATTTGATTGATTATCTAAAATTTGCATGAGAGCTTCCTTGTACGTAATCTTAGTTAGTGAAAATTTTAGAGAAAGTATGAAGACAACATAGTTTCCATGTCACAAGCCAAGTCTAGTTCCAGGAATTTGACATAAAAGTATTTTAATATCTATTTTCAATATTGAAATTTGCCTTGGAAGTAGTATTTTCTTTGCTATATGCTACATACAAAAATGATGTATGTCCAATCCCTAGGATTGATCTTATAGGGAAGACTGACATATGTTAAAATACGTTCATCATGGAACTGTAATGCATTCAATATATATTGTTTTAATTCAACTCTCCTTACCATTTTCTCTTGCTTTTACCATGTGTGTGATACATTATTATCATCTCGAAAATTTCCTGTGAAGCAACATTTTATTTTCTATCCACTATATACACATGTTTTCTATCGAATCCATGGGTTTGATCTTATGGGGCAGATTGACATACTAGAATTTGTTCATTAAGGAAATGTGATGCAATCATTATATGATTTTTTGATTCAAGTATCCTTGCCCTTCTTTATTGTTTGTACCATTTCCACGATTATTTATTATCTCAAAAGTTGGCTTGAAAGCAATATGTTCTTTTCTAGATGCTACATACCAGACATTTGTTCAATTCCTAGGTTTGATCTTATGGGGCAGATTGACATACGCTAAAATGTGTTCATTAAAAACTGTAATGTATTAGTCATATGCTATCTTGAGTCAGTTATCCTTGAACCTATTTCTTGTTTTTACCCTCCTTGATTAACTATTATCATCAAATTCAACTGCCTTTGATGTATGCATGTGGCATGTCATCACTTAATCTCTCACATTGGATGCAAATCCTTCGCCAGTTGAAAGGAGAAATGAAACTTGGAAGAGTTACCACTGTCACCTTGGCACCCTATTCCCTCTAGGTTGATTTACAATCACCACAAGGGGCTTCCTTTTGTCTACTCAATCCAAGAGTGTATGACATAGAGGCTGGATCATGGAATAATCAATAATCTCTCTCTCTCTCTCTCTCTCTCTCTCTCTCTCTCTCATTCTCTCTCTCTCTAAAAACACACACACACACACACACACATATGGCCTATTTAGTCCAATTTCACATGCCAGGGCAAAATGTATAATCTATAATTTTTATGGGTTGTAAATTATTGAGGATAATAACTCTGATTTATAGGTTTGATTGGCTATTTATAGCATATTAGTACACACACAAAAATTTACTCTTACAAATTATTTCTAGGGTCAACAAAGGTAGACTTTTATGTCTCTTTTTAGATCTGATTTTAGCCTTGGAAAACAATGAATTGAAAGACATATCAAACCATGAATATCTAGATTTAGGAAGTGATTCATAAGTGGATAAAAGACAACTATCTTTGGAAATCCTTTCCAACATAAAGGGAATATTAGAAAATCTATAAATGTGTCCTAGAAATATGCTATTATGAGGTTAAACTATTAGAAAATGTATAAATTTGTTCTAGACCTTGCACTAGTCATTCTCCTCTAGACCAATGCATGCCCACTGTTGAGGAGTTGGTCAGTAATATGATACCATATGGGTAATGCCAAGGAAAATGTGTGTCCATAAAATAACCCTTGGTTGCATCTAAAGACTGAATCACTTGTGCCATCGAGATATGTTTGATGACTGGAACAAAAAAGTGTTGAAAGCCTTTGATGTACTATGGGGAACAAAACATTATTTTTGGTAGTAGGTAGTTCTTTGGTTGTAGCATAAACCTATTAAGGCTAGTCCAGGGCAAAAATGGAGAAATATTTTGGCATAGAGGTCTCCTTGAGGTAGTTTTAGGGAAAAAAAATCAGTCTGGGCAGCAACAAGCTTCTCTGTGGTTGTAGATTCATCCAAAGAAAAAATATCGGCAGCAACTTGCCCTTAAGAACAGTTATGAACCTTAACTTGTGGCTATGTAATATTTTAGTTCTCAAATTTTTGTAATGTGCATTACACACGATTATGTTAAAAGTTTGCTAGAAAAATTTAAGATGGTTGGTTGCAAGGCAACATCTACACCTATAGTGGTTGACTTGAAGTTATTAACCACATTTTACTCTACACTAACAAATGGATCTCTATATAAACAATTGATGTGGAGTTTCATTTATATGACAACCATTAAATGGGATTTTATAGAATCACATTTCTAAATTTATTACAACTACCAAGATTGATCATTGAGTGAGAATCAAGGGAATTTTGACATATGTGAAGGGTACTTTAGAGTACATAATCAATCACATTATATGGTATATGAGAGGATTTCTAAATTACAAGGTATATATCTTTGGTCACCGAGTAAGGTATTTTATCCTATCATTAGAAACCAATGAAAGCATTTATTTCCTCTACTAAAACAAAGTGTAAGGTAACAATTAATTTAGCTTGTAATATAGTTTGGTTGAGGAGGATACTTGCAAGTCATACAAAATGTAGTATTACACTTCACAAGGATAAGTGGAGCATTTCAAAACTCACAAATAATCCTATCTTTTTAAGGAGTGGACAAAGCATACGGAAGTGAATTTCCATTGTATTTATGCATTTTAGCTAGATCGTAGATTCTGGGAATATTTCAGAATTTGACATATAGGAATGAGGTCAAACAATTGACTTCACTCCTCTCTGTTAGATTCCGATAATTTAAGTTAAGATATTATATTCGATAGTTGGTGGAGAATTAAGAAACAAAACTACAATATTGTGTAATTCTTGTAATAAAATTGACTTTGATTTAGTTGTTTTACAATTTTCAGAATATGAATCATTCCATAAGACTTTTCTAAATTGAATCAATTAGTTAGAATTGTTTAATTTGTTGATTTGTAATTTCTTCTTCTATTATGGGAAAACATTATATATATATGTTTTATATATGCTTTACCCATTGTCAAAATATATATTGAATTTTACATGTTGCAGTGTTGAGGTCCTTGATTATGAACTTAGCATACCTCTATTGGGCATTATGTTCCTAAAATGTGAAGGCATATGCATGTATACACATAGAAGCATGAATACCTAGATGCCTCAATGAGTTGTATTATTTTTTAATATTTAAAAAAAATCCATGTTTGCTTACTTACAAAATCTATTATGGGAGGGACGAATTCAAAAAAAATTACAAAGAGGATAATGTTGATGCCATGGGGTGTGCTATATTCAAAACCCATGGTTATAAGTTATATTTTTTGTTGTGTGATATGTCATTTATATACAGAGAAGCTATTTTAAACCTAGTCTTGTTGGCCATTTGATATGTTTTTCATGTGTGAAGTGAATCTATAGGAACTGAAGTATGAACCGTTTCATGTAGGTTAATAGACAAGGAGTTGATAATTGGAAGCAACAATAGAAGAGGTAACAATACACTTTCAAAGAATGGTTCCGAATTTTTATTTTTAATGGTTAGATTTTGGTTTAGGTGTTTTTTTATTTCCTTTTAAGTCTCCTTTAAAGTAATTTGTGAATTATTTTTTTGTATTATACAAAACCAATTTATGGCATTCAATGCCTACTAAAATGATGCCCAAAGTTAAATGCATCTATCGAAAAGGAATGGTTTATTTTATTGGCAATCATAATATATACATCGAATAAAACACTTTCATGGATAAATTTTACATATAAAGTCTTTATCATTATGTGGATTTTGAATAATAACCTTGAACTAACTAAAATTCAAGGTTTTTCCCAACCAATATAGGGCTTCCTCACTCAGGTTCAAACTTAGTTTATCTGTTTAGATAGGCTTGTGGGCAGTTTCTCTAGGCTCATAAGTATAGTGGTAGTCTCATTGACTTGATCCAGGCCTTCACAATGACAAGCAGGTCTACCAGTTTTCCTGATTACAAAAAAGCACCTTCAACTAAATACAATTTTAGTTTTTTTTTTTTTTAAGAGATAAGTGCCTTTCGGTAAATCATAGGTCTCATTATATTTCCAAATTTTGGCATGGTTTGATGGGATTCTATAATGATTTCATTTTTTTTCTGATGATAGGATAAACCTTAATTTACAAAGGCTCATACTTTAAAGGTGGAATATAAGGTTTCCACGACTAAATATGTTGAATAAGTATGACTAGTTTTCTTATATTCTGTTTGAATGTGAAGATTATGCATTCAAGTTTTGTTTTTGCATGCTCATTATACAATTTCATGCACAATGATCTCTTTTTTGTTGATATTTTGGAACCATATACAATTAATTTGTATTCTATCTATTTTGTAGGCTAAGAGGCTAACTCTGCAAAAGTTGGCAACATTGACATGGTTAGTTTAACATATTTCAAAGCTTCTACATTCACCTTTTATGACCATCTTATTCTTATGATAACTTGTAAGCTGATTATGAATTAGTTGTACTTCAGGCTATTGAATTTTCATATGAGGACTATTTGTATGAACTAGAAGATTCCAATAATTATATAGTTGAGGATTATGCATTTGAGTACTAGTCAACAATAGTTTTTTCAATGCATTGCCCAATTCCACCAAGCTTCTTAGTAAAAATTTTGTTGGGTTATTTTTCTAATGATGACTCATGATCATTGCACATGTGATTAACTATAGTACATTGAACATGATAAACCATTAATAGATATCTATTTGAGATAGATATGTGCAACAATTTCCATTCAAAAGTTTGTCATGTTTGTTGTTACATTTTTGGGGATGTTAGGGGCATGGAATATCCTTACTGGATGGAAATATGGTATTCTCAATGAAGCAATATCATATCATACTTTTTTAATGTTATCTAATGCTAAATTTATACTTACATGCAAAGATCATATAAAAATTTCACTTTTATATAAAGTTTGGAAAACATAGAGGTTCTTCTCTCTCTCTCTCTCTCTATGTGTGTGTGTGTGTGTGTGTGTGTGTGTGTGTGAAGAGGTATTAAAAAAACTCATTCTTTCAAGCCGTTTTCTTCCTAATCAAAATTTTCAATGTATAGAATAAGTGCTTCTATCTACATTGTATTGCGAATTTCTAGTGTATATAATAATGTCGTGTCTATTTTTAATTTCTATTGTATTGTGAATTATGTGTTGTATAAGGTAATATTCCTAGTCTCTACATTTAATTTTTATCACCAACTTGATGTAGTTGTTAGGTCGACCAGCTAGTATGAAAATAACATAGGTATTAATCTTATGTAGTCTTGTAATAATAGTCTTTCAAATAGAATATAAAACATAAATGACGTGACGAGTTTGAAATAATTAAGATATTTAACATGATGATAATTTGTGATATTCTACATTTACACAAGAGACACAAAAGTAGTGACATTGCCATCATGTGGCTCTTGTTTAGTAAAAAATTTGTGAAAACTTTACAAAATTTTATAATTTATTGAAAGTTGTAGAATTTACAATTTATAAAGTTTCAAGGTCAAAATTTTTAAAGTGTAATTCTTTAAAGGGTTCTAGCTCAATGGAAGAACACCTTCTTTACAAGCAGAAGGTTGGTGGTTTGATTCCATTGTGCCCTGTTATTCATATGGAGTGTTGACAATCAAATTTTGGTCTTGGAAACTCTTTTCACCATCACCAAAATATGAAATGGTTACGGTCACCATCTGTCATTATAATAATTTTTCATGACGAACCTTGAACATCACCACAACACCTATAATTTTGGTGACGAAGGCTCTTTGACCATCACCAATAAGCTTATGGTGACATTTTTCAACCCTCACGAAAATATGAAATCGTGAAGGTCAACAAACATCGCCATATATATGCATCAATAGTGATAGCCCTGAAAGGTCCATCACAATAAATCGTTATTGCTCATATAAAATAGTGATGGTAACTATCCATCATGAAAATAATTATTTGTGACAGACATTGAATGTCACCACAAAACCTATAGTTTTAGTGACATCACCTTTGGTGAAGTTCAATTTTTTGGTGACAAAAGTTAAAGTTCATGTTGTCTAGGCATATCTTCTCTGCGGATAGAGATGACCCATCTAGCCCAATGAGTGGGACTAGCAACCTATGTGACAATCTACAAGGATACTTTCCTACATTACAATTGAAATGAGAGAAAAGGAAGATGGCCTACCTCTTTCTGATGTTATAACATACTCCGTTGAAGACCTCGAATCACCTACACTTAAAGCTCGGCTCTACTTCTCACAACGTTTAGATACCTACACAAGAGATCAAAAACATGAAAAAAATTAAAAGTACAAATAGCATAATGGAAAGTAATGCACTTAACAGATCAAGGAGAATTAAGATAAATGATGCATTAACACAAAAATTTATGGAAAGTGAACCAACAGTTGTATATATTAATATAATAAAGGAGGAAGCATACAACCAAGCCTTGATATCAATAAGCTCTCCTTGAGTGAATGTCCAAGTCCAAGCTCAATCTCTCTAAGCACTCCTTCTCCAAGCCAAATGAGTAGCATGTAGGCACTACCTCAGCATAAGGGTGCAAATAACCAAAGAAAAACTATTTGAGAATGGGAAAAGATGAATATATATGCAGAGAAATGGAGTTAGGATCTCTCCAAAGATAGGAGAAGGACCTCATCTCAAGGAGGTAGCTCATAGGCATAAGACCAAAGGGCCAAGTTGAGAGAACTCGATCTCATCCATATTAAACGACCTCTAGCTCATCATTATGGAAGCCTCTAGATCACAAAGCTTCTTGTCCTCTTTGGGAAAAATTACCTTTTAGGGATCATCATGGGTAT
The DNA here is from genome assembly GCA_000404065.3 of Pinus taeda. Lineage (NCBI taxonomy): Eukaryota > Viridiplantae > Streptophyta > Pinopsida > Pinales > Pinaceae > Pinus > Pinus taeda. The sequence goes on from APFE031580827.1 coordinate 50,835, forward strand.
CCAAGCCAAAAGTGTATTGGCATCGTGAGGCTCGAATAATGCAACTAGCAATTTGCATGGGTCTTGAGTGTCAAGGTTGTGCTGATGCTAAAATTAGGGTTTTAGAGCTTTCTTCATCAGGGAAGGTTCAAGGCATGTTTCGATCAGTGTTTAAGGGAGGATCTGAGATGCATATCAGGATGGGTACACTACATGATTTCCAAGTTTCAGGCACTTCAGGGTATGACACAAGGAACTACAGGAGGCGTGACAAAATATTGTGTAATAAATGCCCCCTAAACAATGAAGGAAGAACAAAGAGTGATGGCTGAGATGCTTTACGAGCTTTTGCAAGGATGAGAAAAAACACTATCATGAGACCTGAAAATCAAGGACACATATACATATACATATCTCATATCAAAACATGAATCCATGGTATGGACACAGCCATCCAAATAGGAAGGACTATGTGAAAAGATCCATGGTATGGGTGCAACCATCCAAATGAAAAGGATCAGCTTTCAATCTAAGATCCAAGACATGGACATAGCCATCTAATATAGAAGGATCATCATCATAAATATAAAGTCCCATGGTATGGTCACAACCATCTGTATAGAAGAAACATGTGTACAATCATGAATAATACATAACTTCACACAACTCAAGTTATATTAGACAAAAGTTAGGGTCTTGCGCTCCATCCCAACTTGAGAAAAGTATGAATTCTAGCATGCGAATGAATATGTCGAAGTTGAACATGCTAGAAAACATCTTTATTACCAACCAATGATATGGACCGTTAACAGGCACGAGAAGAACCACCAATAATGACAATGGTCCTTAAGGTATGACAATACAATCTGTGAATGTGAAAATGAAGCTAATGTTGAACACTCTTGGAATCACCTTACCGAAGGTCAATAGTGAAAACCTGTAGTTGGATGTGAAGGACTTTCCATTAAGGCATGCAAGCTCTAAGGTACGGAAAGGGAGTTTCTAAGTCACCCTTCTAGATAATGAGCTGAAGTCAATAGGAAGTGAGCCGTTGAAGGAGGGCCATGATAATTCCCCCATCATCAACACGAAACAAGGAATAAACTAAAATGAACGAGTATGATTAAGACTGTAACAAAAGATCAGATAATGTGTAGGTAACAAACTGCAGATAAGACTTCTCTTAAACATATCAGTCACACGAATCTGGAGTGTGGCAGCATTTGACTCAACATAGGGCTAAGGGTCATGATGACAAAATGGAATAGTCAGATGAGAGGAAAAATAGATCACCCAAACCTGGAAACCCATGTGACTGAGTGAGGATATCCCAAACCCAACATGAGAAATAGATAGGTGTCATGTTCAAGAGGGATATGCTTCTTATACAAGGGATGCTTCACTTCATTTTTCCCACTATTTCTAGTGAGTACCCCAATTATTTTTAATCGCAATATTAAAGGGGATAGCATATGCTTGTTTTATAAGCTCATTCTTCGAATGAATCCATCCTAGTAAGTTTTACGAGTCATATGAAAGAGAAACTCGATCTCATCATAGTGACAAGTCTTTCATTGTTTAATTTTTTAACAAGTCCGATGGAAGAATAACTCGGTGTCTTTTTCATATTTAGAGAGTTTTAAAAAGAGTCGAAAAATAAAACTCCATCATTCCCCTTTTCGTAATTTGTCTCTCAAATCCGAAAAGGTAGAAAACAATATTCGAGAGAAACCCTTGACCATGTTGAACAAGGTGTTCCTTTTTCATAAATAATGAATCCCAGCCCGAAAAAGGGGTAAATGTATACCAAGATGACATCAATTCATTTAATTTAATGAGTTCAAAAAGACAATTACTCGAAAATCTTTTCATTTTTTGAGAGTTAGAAAAGAGCTGAAAGATGACTCCTCCTAGAGGAATGAGTAGTATAAAAGTATAGCAATTGGTTCCCGTGATGATGGAACTACTCAAAACATGTAAGGTTCAAGATGTTGGCTAATAAGATCACTCATCACAAATGTTCCTTAGGCAAGGGTGAAACAACCAAGTGAAAGTGAATGATCGACCAAAAATATGGTGATGATGGAATGAACAAACCAAGGCTCATTTGGCAAAATTTGGCTGATAAAAACGACAATCATGAGATGTAAAGTGGGAATGGTTTCATTTTTACACAAGCTTGAAACATGGGAAATTATGCTTGGATTTGGTTTCATTCTTACAAAATCTTGAAATAAAGATAAACTATACTTGAGATGAGTTTGTATGCCCCCAACATAATGACTCAATTAATGGTTACATGCCCCCAAAGATTCATTTCATTCACCTAAGTAGACTACGGGGTGCTAATAGGTGGATGGAATTAAGGTTCACTTACGAGATCAAGTGAAAGATTCGACTGGTATTTTACGTTATCTAATCAAAGACTCAAATTGTAAGGGGATTTGTTTCATTTTTTAATGAGCTTGATATAGGAAAATAACCATGCTTATGACACCTATTTCATTTTTTAATGAGGTTGACATAGTAGAAGAACTATCCTCATGGCCCTTGTTTCATTTTTTAACGAGATTGACACAAGATAAGGAACTCTGCTCCAAACCCTTGATCACAGACCAAAAGAGGCCATGGATTCCAGGAGGTTCACATAAAATGGGAGAGCAACACTCTTGAAGAGATACATGTGCAGGGATCCAATGGAAAGACCGGGCTCTAGTTTCCCCAGTACATGGTGTACTACATTGCCTACTAGATCATCAATAGATGTGGGCATGGAACAAGTGGCAACATAATTAACCTGTGGCGAGGGTGATACCACTTGCACATAAGAACCATTTAGGGATGATGGTTGATTAGGAGTTGATTCAGGACCAACGAATGCAATCTGATCAATGATCATAATTCTTCCTTCATGCGGGAATCACACCACATGAAAGAGAGAAGAGACAAGAGCTCCCATGACAACTAAGAAGTAGATTAAAATCTAAAGGGCCTTGGACAACCATTAGGTATACTCTTTCATCCCAATGTAATAGGTATCTTAGGAATGATCCCAAATAGTTGATTGGTTCCTCCGTTAAAAGCTAACAGATTTTAGGTGACGGTGACAAGCTGAGGAGAACCTAAATCTTGCCAAGCAGTTGAGGATATGATGTTAACAGATGCATCCTCGTCTATTACTATGATAGGTATGTCCATATGGTAATCCTGTACTATAATCTGGAAAGACACATAATATGGAAGACAATATCCTGTTAACTGACTCTGATCAAAAGAAGTGACCAAACTACTAGGAGGGGGTGTCATAGGAATGAGAGAGATGCTCTCTTGCTCCATAGGATCAAGAAAAATACTCTCATGCACCTTATGAATAAGAGTATTTCCCCTCAATTCATTCTAAACTGAAGAAACTACAAGAACATGAGTAGTATGAGGTTCACTCTCTACTGGAAAGTTACGATTAACTGAAGATGCAACCAATTCTACTATTTTCTAGACTAATGGTTGGTTGAGAACAGACTGACAAGACTCACTTTTAGAGAGAGAAGGGTTAACCAAAGATGGCTTTCGACTAATCAGTTGACCAACTAGCAAAGGATTAACGGAAAGCTTTTGATAACCAACTGGAAGATGCGGTTGGGAATAAATAAGGTTTTCCAACTCTTTTGAATCTTCATCCATAAGAGGACAAAGGTGAATGGGATGATTACCTTCACACAACTTACAAGGAAATTTGACTTTTCCCTTTTCCCCATGGACCTTACTAGTTGAAGGTCTATCACCAACATGAACTCTAGAGGCTGATGACAAAGGTCGATGTGAACTTGTGGAGCCAACTTCTAAGACTTTGGGAATACTAGGACAATTCTAAAGAAGGTGGTCACCCTTACATAAAATGCAATGGAATTTTAATTTCCAAGGTTGGTTGGAAGATTTCCTTACATCAGATTCATTTGTAGCTATGGCTTCTTGGTTTCCCCATTTCTTGTTTTTCTTATTCTTCTTAGTCCTCTTCATCTTCTCCTTAGCTTCCTGGTTATTAGAATACAGACTTTTAGCACACAAAGAGGAAGAACGGGGTGAAGAAATAGGCGAAGAGGGCGAGGGATCAACTTTAGGATCAACATGAGGTTGATGTTGTTCAGGTGGAGGAGAACTCGGTTGAAAAGTAGTTTGGACATTTAGAATCACCGAGGTCAAAAATAACCAAATTCGTAGACCAATGGTCAATCCAGGAAGGGACAACGTTGCCATATAAGGAGCACCAACATTTACAAAAGAAGGAAAAGGAATAGGATTCCCATCAGAGGAGTTTCCTTGACTAGTAGACTCATGAAATGTTATCATTGGTATCAACCTAAGATCTACTAAGGAGTACCTCCATAGGAAGGATGGTCTTCTACGGTCAATTAATTGATTTTAGAACTTTAACAAAAATAAATCAAAAGGGGTAATATAGGCAAAAGGGTTTACCAAGTATCTGTGAACCACTATATACACCTTAGCTGAAACCAAGGACTTAACATATGACGACCAATATCCCTGAATGTTGTCTTCGGTGTATCACATTTACAAGACAACTGACTCGGTTATCTATGGCTAAAAGATAGGAACCTAGTTGGATCTCCCAATATATACTCAATGGTATAGGGAGCACAAGTCTGTGTTGGTGTTGTCTAATGCAAAACCATTTAATGAGAGTGTCCCTATATACTTATCATACTGGAGTGCCTCCTATATACCCGGAAGTACTGGAGAACCTTCTATATACTTCCATACTGGGGAAATATTTCACCCCCGGGATACACTACAAGTAGTTAATGACAGTTTCTATGTTTAAAGACATCGGAACATGTCTCTATCCTATAACTCTAGATATTTGTGTTAGGTTACAAATTCTCCTTAGGTTAATTGAGGTAAATTTTAAGTTTATCTTCAATTAAGTTTCAGTTTTAAGGCTCAAAACCATGTCACCTGAACACCTATGATGCAACTATATGAGGAAATGAAAACTTTCCACTTCAATGAAAGCTAGATTAACCAAGGGAAGAAACTCAATCAATAATGCATCATGCAAAATGCCTTCTACTAACTTTCACTTTCGTCTACCAAATGCAATGCCAAAAGTGAAAATGATTTTCACTTCTCACTAGCCTAAATGTAACTTTTTCGAAAGAAAAATGATTTTACTTTACAAAGATGCACTTATATGAATTATGCTTTTCTTTTCATTTTGAATTATTTGATGCACCTAATACAATTTTGAGCTTTCAATCAATGAAATATGTGATCTATTTTCAATGATCAATCTCAAAATATAACTTTTCAATGCAACTAATCTAATACATTTTCACGAAAAGTAATTTTTTAAAGACAAGCTAAAACAAATGCAAAATGATGTTTTCGATGATTTCCATAGAAAACAACACTCAATCAATCAACAAAACCAACATCTCAATGACTCCAACAAGCAGCAAGTGATGACCAATTGACTAGAAACCCTAGAACTCAATTAGATTTCACTTCAAAGCCAATGAGACAAATTTTGAAAATTAATCAAGGCAATCAATCAAAAACACTGACAAATCCAAACATACAAGATGGGAAAAGAGCTCAAGGGCAAAGACACACTGGATTCTAAGGCATAAACCTTAAAAATTCTCACATTCAAGGATCAACGCTAATTTATATAGAAAAACCCGTGTTGATTGGGTCATCAACGCTACTTTATATAGCAAAATCCACGCTAGTTGGGTGCACCAGCACTACTTTATATACCAAAAACCGTGTCATTTTTCAGTGTGAGAAAACAATGGAAAACATGGTTTTCAATGCAACTGTATAGGTAAAAGTAGGTGTTATTAGTGCATTTATCACTGATAAAACTCACACTGAGTGAGGAATATGGGAAAAACAAAAAAATTCCAAAAAAAAATCCAGACTTAGCACTATAAGGGAGTAATCGATCATTGTACATACCTATACTAACTCAACCTAATTGAGAACTGGATGGTTGGTCAAACTAATCAAAGGATCAGATTGGAGGAATGGATGGAAAGGGTTATAGTGTCCTGAGTGGAGTCACCATTTTGTTGTCTAAGAAAATCCTCTCTGTAGATAGATATGGTCCCTCTAGCCCAATGAGTGGGACTAGAAACCTACGTGACAATCTACAATGATAATTTCCTACATTACAATTGAAATGAGAGAAGAGGAAGATGACCTACCTTGCTCTAATGCTACAATGTACTCCTTTGTTGAAGCCCTCGAATCACCTGTGCTTCAAGTTCATCTCTACTGCTCATAGCGTTTGGATACCTGCACAAGAGATCAATGGCACAACAAAGCATACAAGTACAAATAACATAATCAAAAGTAATCAACTTAACAGATGAAGGAGCATTAAGATAAATGATGCATTAACACAAACATTTATGGAAAGTGAACCAACAGTTGTATATATTAATAAAATAAAGGAGGAAGCATACAACCAAGCCTTGATGTCAATAAGATTTCCTTGACTGAATGTCTAAGTCCAAGATCAATCTCTCTAAGCGCTCCTTCTCCAAGCCAAATCAGTAGCATGTAGGTACTATCTCAGCACAAGGGTAACCAAAGAAAAACTATTTGGGAATGGGAAAAGATGAATATATATGCAGATAAATGGAGTTAGGATCTATCCAAAGATAGGAGAAGGTCCTCATCTCAAGGAGGTAGCTCATGTACAACAATGAGAACAGTCATTCCCAACATAGAGAAGGAATTCGACACTGCAGATCCAATTAATTTACCTTTTCTAGTTACCTTTCACATGTTCGTAGTGCCACCATCCATTTACCACTATGGACCAACCAATCCAACGGACGTCATACTATTACCTTCTATTGTGCTTACTCATGCACACAGCTTCATTTGAGTCTTACCTTACCTATTGGGTACCACATGACTCTTCCCAAGCTCCACTAACTTTCCTCTCTCCCAAACAATTCCCAAGACTCAAAACATAAAATGAAACCAAGGAAACAAACAAGAAGAAGATCATGAAAACCCATAACAACAATACCACAACAAAGTGGCATATTTATTTACCAGAAACATGCAAAATTGCAAATCAAGTGAAACAATAAAAAAAGACCAAAAGAACAAGACTAACAACATACACCATCACTCAATCCCCATAGTTCCCAGTGCTTCCAAAGGAAAGCTCAACCTGAGTCTTCTTGAAGATTCATGTCAATCTTTCTTGCCATGCAACTCCCTGAATTATACTACCATGAAAACATACTAATGTTAATTCATAAATAAACATAACAATACTCCAGTTACCTCATCATGTTATGACAAGCTTGTTGCCTTGCAACTGAACACATCCACGCCATCTCTCAATGGAGTCCAATTATCTTGACAGATCCACCTGTAACTAGAGACTAGATAATATACTTGTCAAGTACATTTTCATGAATCTAGCACATATCCACATAATGTCAACAAAATCAAGGTTAAGAAGACTCCTTGTATGCAAAACACTCATTTGTTTGGAATTAGGGTTTCTAAACCTAGCCAAATAAATTCTTGCCCAATTGCTTTCTTTTACCTTTTTCCTTGCTGCAATCGAGGCTTACTATGCATTGTCACATCATCCAACTGTTAGTTATATAAACACATCAACTATTACCTTGTCATGCTGATACCAAGCATTTTTCCTGTAATTTCTCACGCATGTCAACCACATGTTCCACATATCAAGACAATCATATCTATGAATTTGAAATTAGCCTTTACCTGGACTAACAATCATGTCATAATCCATAGTCAACTCATAGTCGTTAGTCATAATACATAATACATAATGCTACAACTATCACCTATCATAATCAAGTACATGTCAGCTATCTCAGCTCATATGTATTAGCACAATACCCTTAAAAAAATATCATTTGATAACATTCTCATATTATGAAATTAATCAAACATTCAACCAACTTTAAAAATGCCATGTTAAATAAATCAACTAGATGACTTAATCAAACAATCAAGCACCAAATATACAACATAATAAAACTCATACCTTACTGTGTCTTGGGGAGGCTATCTTGTATGTAAAATCAATCTAGTTAACATGACATAAGTTCACAACATATCAACTCAAATAGAAATAAGATCATGATATCCAGAATAGTCAATAGCTAACATGTTTACGTCATATCTCATACACAATTGTCATTCACACATATGAAAAGTAAATCTAGATTAGTACAACACCAGATCACAAATATGTCAGCTCATACCTAAATGTCATAACCATAACCATATGCATAGGCCAATCCAATTTAACATGATACATATAACATCAAGGTATAAATGCTATAACCTTAATCATCAAGGTAACTATCATTCTCATCAACAAGATATAACCTAATCGTCAAGCTAATTGTCATATAACAACAACAAGTTAACCTATAGCATACTCATCAGTAACATATAACATAATCATCTGGTTATCTAATATAAAACAAAAATAGCAATGCATACAACTATAGGTTACTATCATTCTTGACTATCCGACACAGCTGCATATAACTACACTAATTAACATCTATCATGAATGTAACCATAACATCAAAAGACATGTACATAACCCTAATGTATATAAACCTAATTAATATAACAATCATTGACTTACATACCTGCATGCCAAAAATATAAAGATGTATGATGATCTTCTCTTACCCCAAATTCCAATATTGCAACCTCATTATGATGCTTTGCATCCCCTACTCTATCTCATCCAACACATTAGCATCATAACATACCAATATCACCCTGATGACCTAAATTGCATACCATGACTTCACAAGGCATGTTTGGCCTACTCTTCATGCATAACTATAACCAAGACGAGATAGGCATGATCAAAACCATTACTCCATTGTACTCACTACCTCATGCAACTATCAACCTGCATAAGCAATGCTTAATCAACTAGACATGAGCATAATTGTATGTAGTCGAGCATAAGCGATCAATTCTTGTAACCAACCTACAAGATTTATGCATGTAATCAAATAACCATGAATGCAACCCAACATACAAGGATGTAATCAAGATGCATATACTCATGTAACCAGTCATATACTCCTGATGATGCATTCCCTAAAAATCAACATCAAGTTCCTCATGACAACCTTACTACAACCATGATAAACATTATGCAATGCAATGAGCACACAAAATTAAAGTGTAGGAGACACCCATGCAACTGAAATGCATGCATGACCAACGCATTCACCCAAGGAGAGAAAAACCATGCTACAATACCTCTCTGTGGTATCAAATATGACCCAAAGAGAGCAAAACACACTCTGATACCACTCTGTAACAACCCCTCCCAGGTTTGCCCATAGTAACCATGCCAACTGGAGTAAACATGAGGAGAGATTCTACTACAATCTGATTCGACCTCCTATGTCACCTTAAGGAAGTGGAATCGATGGAACATCACTTATAGTCATCCAACATCATCAACAGACCCCTCATGAGACAAGTCAACCACTCAGACAACCTATCCCTGGGTCCCAAAACTATTTCACAGCTTTTAGGCCATATTCACTCTCATGCTATGGGCAAGGGAGTGACCAAAAACCTAAAGTCACTCTCACAGGCTTGCTTGCTAGTGCCTATGGTCCAGAATTGCCAGTTCTATGCTAGTAACCCTGAGATTTGAGCCACTTAAACTTGTTGTAACTTTCAGAAATCATTAAAAAAATGATAACCGTGCCGATCAATAAAAAATCACCCTTAGGACTAGGCCTAAGCATCCCTAACCAGGACTGACATTCTGTCAAACACTTGGCATCACTGATGCCTACAGGTATAGGATACAAGGCAATGCATAAATGACTGAAACAACTTATGAAACATCATCAGAAGGACCACCTCCTTCTCTGTTGAACTGTTATATCATCAATTAGGTCTTGCATTAATCCATTCAACAGTTACTAGTAAATACATGAAATAACCATAACATAAACCAATCAGACAACCATGATTATAATCATCATTAAACAATGTAAATATCAGAGATATGAAAACCATTAAATCCACATATAAATCAATGCAAAAGTAAGAGAACTTAGCTTTTATTAATCATAGGCAAATTCTACAAGATTCGGGACTTTCATGTACCACCCGACCATAGACATGGCTAAACCAAATCTCTCTTTCATCCAGTCACCCCTGTGCCATACTTCAAGCATGAATGTGGGATCTCATAGAAAAAATAATCCAAGAACAACCAAGGGAATCTAGAGGTTGAACCACCTCCACCCTCATCCAACCATGATCAAACCAAAACCAGTGCTCTGATCACAAGCAGACAAGAACTTGGAATGCCATTTGAAATCCATCACTATCCTTGAGAAAATTTCTATCTCCTTGTCTCTTAGGCTTTACCACAATCCAAACTAGATCACTAGGCCCTAAATCAAGACGAGTCTCTCAGGCTTTACCACAATCTAAACCCAGTTCACTAGACCCCAAAACGAGACTTCTCCCTCAGTTTTTACTGTGTATCCTGTTTAGTCAATTTATTGTTATCTAAATTGCTAGTATTAATTGTCAACCCGGGGCTCGTAAGCTGATGAAGTGAGGGTGTACTATATGTACTTAAGTAACTTTCTTAGAGCTTTTGTTGTTTAGGGGGGTTGTTTATGATTAACTTATCTTCCTACAATGGAATGATGATTATAGACAAATGAGTGCAAGTGTGTGAAAGGTGATCTTTATATGAGTGAAAGTGTGTGTGATGGTGATTTCTAATTGCTTGTTGAATTTGTAAAAGAAAAGAACTTGAAAAGAATGAATAAATCAAAATGACTTGAAAGTAAATGACCACAATCCAATGGCATTAGTCTCTATCCATACTGCTGCAAATAAAAGAAATAAGAAAATCACTTCAAGGACTGTTGTTAGTGATGATCTCCTTCTAACTCTCTGCTTCTACTGCGTATCTGCATAAAACACGATTAGAAGGTAGTTGAAGACAAATCCAAGAATTGATAAAAACTCTATTCTACGTTTAATTGACAAATTGTAACACTACTAAGCCTTTTCCAACATACTCCTACATATATGATTATGTGTGACAAGGTGGAAAAAGTGTTAGTATCACAAGCCAAGTCTACTCAAATACAAGCTGCAATTAATCAATGTTCTGTTCTCTTGAGAGATAAGCTATTCATGATAAAGAGAGCATAAATTAGTTAGCATCCAACTTGTAAAACTACACTAAAGCTAATCTAGAAAAACAGAGTAACGAGGGCAGAATAATGAATAAGACAACTGCAACTACCATTAGACATTAAAGCAAATACACACATAAATCCCGGGCTGAAAGAAAGCTGCAAGGAAATAACACTGATCAGCTTGAAAGAAAAGAAAACAAATAAAAGAAACTATACATGCTTAAAGAAATGAATAAGTAAAGAAAATGATGCTGCACATAAAATACTTTACAGTGGCAGAAATGAGCAGGGGCCCTCTGTCCATTCAGCCACAAGAAAAACTCAGAGATCTGGAAACTTCAAAACAGTGCTATGTCTATTTCTTCATTGCAGAAAATGTATAAAATAGAGTGCTAGGATAGCACTAAAAAACAGAGTTCAGAATGCTTTTAAAATGTAACACGGTTCATCAAAATACAACTGATAAAAAGCCTTATGAGCGTACACAGACACAGCTATTTATAGAAGTTTCTAAGATAGCCTATCCGTGAAACTAATTAACTAAAAAGTAAATGAACTGTTATGCGTATTCATGGTTCTTTGACACTTCATGCGGCTGCGTGGAGGAGTTAGTGGTTCTGTCGTCATGGGTAATGAATCCCATGTTGGATCATGTCCCCTGCCATCTGTAGAACGTGGACAAATCACCATTTAGGATGACGTGACCAAGCAGCTCACAATCACCGCTAAACTGCCTTGAGTTGACCGTGACTTGCCCTGCTTTGACCGTGGATAAAGATGACGTGGATGGCTGGAAAAATAGGACA